>APFE030218505.1:268492-281725 GCA_000404065.3 Pinus taeda | reverse complement strand
GACCATACTGAAAGCTCAATGCAGAGGGTGCAATGCATATCACCTTCCCAATGTACAGGGTGCGATGCATACTGATTTGCTCCTCCGTAGGGTGCGATGGTTGGGAATGGACAAATGGCAGGGACAAAAATGTGAGGTGGAAGATCATGGAATCTTCCAGAAGCTTCCCCTCTAACACTTGCCTCTCCATTTTCGACTAGGGATGAGTAAAATATCATCATTCTCCAAGTAGAAGCAGGAACTATCAGAGAGAAGACACTAATCAAGATCCCAAAAGATGACTCACCTCTCTGTAATCATGTATATATGGATCCCTCATCACAGAGATCCGGAGGCTGGAATTTCGTATCTTATAGAGAAGTGTTGTTGGTATTCTGGTGTACATTCACTATGTTGGGTGATTTAGCTTTGCTTGAGGTGAAGAAGGGCTTCTTAGCTGGAGGATGATGCTGGGTCAGATCACATGGTTGTAATCTTATTGCTACTTTTCATCTGAATAAAGCTATTCTTGTTTCCTTCCAAATTCTTGTGTACTTGTTTATATATGCATGTATATGGTTAATACACATATGATCCTGTATTATTTATGAATTTAGATCCTTGTTTCTTGCATAGTAGTATGTTGTTGTGATTCCACAGGTTCTTTTGAAGCTAGGCAGACAAAGAAGAAGCGGAAAAACTCTATCAAGAAGGAGAGGAAATCAAACGCAAGACTTAGGTTGGTCCTCTTGGTTCTCCTCTCGTCTATTTTCACAAAAGGAAACAATAGTAGACTTTGATTGTTTGTTTCTAAGATAGCCACCCATCTTAGTGGGAAGAGCAGCATCCGAGTGGACACTATTCCTGGATAACAAGTAGGGAGATAAATATTGTGAATTCTCATGCAAAGATTTTTAGTTGAGTGTATAGTTCATAAAATACAAAAGGCATCATTATTGTTGACAATTGATGAGCTATTTTGTGACGGACAAATTTAGCTTATGTGTCTCCTGCTTCTAGCTTAGTAGCTTGTGATGTATTAGGTAGTTTATGTTTCTAGATGTCCTAATCATTAATTCTAATTTTTTTCAAATTTCTTTTTGGTTGCTGGAACCACAACTGTCACATGCTCTTTGCTGCTAGATATTGACACCATTGGTTGCCCTCCTCACTATGTTCTAAAGATTCGACAATCACATTCTTTTTCAAATGTCATCTTTGAATCAAGTTTTGTTTCCTTTTTTCCAAGGAAAACACTTCACAAGAAGTACTTCTGAATACTTCCTTATGAGATATAGATGGTAAATGGGGTAAAACATTGGCCCTGATTATGGATCCTAATGACAGGGGATCGAGAGAGTCGAACTCATGACCTGCTCAACTTTGGGGGAGAGATCTCACTTCTACCTTATGACCACTTGAGCTAACTGATAAGGTTATTCAAGGTTTTCTTGTGTAGGATATCTCTACTTTATTTGGGATTTCCTTTTATTGGTTTTACCTCTTTTAATTTTTCATTTTATTTTCATTCTTTTGTGGGTCTAGTACCATTATCCTCTTATGTACTGCTGGCCTGTGCAAAATTTTTGATCTCCACATTTTATTTTATTTTAAATTTAATGATTTCATTGGTTTTTTGTAATGGACTATAAAACTATTTCATTCTCTTCAAAACCTTGAAACTTGGTTCTATGATTCTATTTCCTTTAATAATATACTCCAACAACAATGTAGAAAATATTAATGTTTCCTCAATTTTGTAGTGGCTGCATTGGCTATAGTCACCTCAAGGAGGGATAGAGGATTCTAAAAAGGCTTTTTCAGAATTTACCATGGGGGGTGAAACTGGGCATGATTTTGATCCCTTTATGGTGGCCTTGAATGAGGTAAAGGATTAGGATTAACCTGTTAATACTTGAATTTTGAAAAAATTATACAATGTTTTAGTTTGATGACATGTATAGTGTCGAATTATTCAATACCAGTTTGTATGCATTCCCTTTGTTTTTCCCCATATCATATCGAATTTGGTAACTATGGTATTTGTGTCACTGGTTACCCTTGTTCATATCAGTTAGTCATAGCCTAACAATTTGGGCTTTTTGGAATCCAACAGATTTGGCCACCTCAAAGTTTCCCCTACTAAGAATTCTTCTCAAGCTCTCCTTTACAATAAGAGGGAACTTGGGAAGCTCTCTTCACTTATAATTTCCAAATTAGGAAAAAGAATGCATAGTTGATGTTGGATAATCGTAGCCAAAAGAACTTGTATCGCTTGTGATCTTATCACTAGGTTGTTGTGATCTACTTCTTAGCAGGACCTACTACAAGGATCATAAAATAATATATGATGCCTTCCAAGAGACCTATTGATTGCCCTAAGACTGTAAATCTCACAAACTTATGTCATCATCTCTCAAGGCATGGACATCAACTTAATCAATCTCCATAGGTTTAGGACTCTTATTTTGATTTAATGTTCGCACCCTTCCCAACTTATGATAACCTAGTCCATGGATTTCACCCTTCAATAGGGAGTTACACTTTTAAGAAACTAGTCAAAACTCCGATTACTCATTTTCCATTAGGAAATGCTTCACTCAACTCAAAAATGAAGCAATTTGAGTTACACCACTCTAAGAACAAACTTGTTCATGAATCCCCACAACCTAAGGATATGGTGTTCAACTCTTTTTTACACATGGTTCAACAACCCATAGTTAGGTTGATTCTCCAACGAGGACATTCACATTATTACTTTGTAGAGGACCATTTTTTGTGTTTGTGGCATGCACTTTCAGTTTAGAGTATGCTCTTTTTGACCTTGTCCCAACATCCACATAGGTCAATCAATCTGACACACACTACCCCAAATATAAAATATATGAAAACTACCAAAATGCCTGAACATCAAAATTTTCTGTGCAATTTATTTTTTGGATTGTTGGGAATTGAATGCACTTGAAATGTGTCAAAAAGTTGTTCCATTCCTTTGGAAACTTTCCGTCCACAAATTAATCTATAAACTCATTGATATGATGCCACTAGTGAAACGATGGTGAAAAATGAATCAAATGAATGTTTGTGTGAGTTAAATAAGTGAGAATAAAAGTTTGGGAGGACTTCACCACCTTTTTTTATATAGGAATAAAAAGAGACTTGAAATAAATTTTTTATTAGTTATTTTTATATGCTTGTAGGTGTCATTTGGAAGAGGGAGAGTTTGGAATTATTCAGGGTATTGTGGTAATCCTAGGGCTTCTTAGTACTTGGGAATGTCGCTCTTAAGTACTAGGGGTGTCTTACTTCAGTAAAGGATATCACCACTTATGTTTCTTCTCATCCATTGTGTACTGAGGATGATAGGAAAATCCCCAAAGACACTAACATGCTTGGTGGATGGGGAACAGAGAATTGTTCTCTTTTCTAACATTCTACCCACGTTTATCTGACCCTTCACCTATTTCCACCTACCACAATTTTGTACACATACAACTAATGGAATGTAGAGTGCACAACAACCAATATTTTTTTCATAATTGCATTATTTTGTGAATATTTGCATTGTTGTGTACCTATTTAGGTTCCAAGTTAGGTGTCTCTCTCAACCCTTCACTAGAAAGCTCATTTATTTGCTTGACAACCTGCATGCATTCCTCTACATGAAGTCAAACCCTATTTTGGTTTTGGGTAGGAACTTCCTAGGGTGAAAGGAAGTTGAGAATCTCTACCCCGCCCTCTTGTTGCATCCATTAATATAATTTTTAATTATATTTTTATGTCTACAATAGTTAATTTCAAAGTCATTCCTTTCCTATTTAATTTTTTTTTGGAAGCTATGTTTGTATTCTTATGTTTAAGTTGAAAATTCTTTCCACGGGATAGCTCTAGTGTTTGAGAGCTTTGAGCTTCATGTAGGAGTTCTCAGGGTTCTTTCCCAGGGCTGGCTGCCCCTTTTGTGTGCCTCTCTCGACATCCCTAGTGGCTTAGTCTAGGTTTACATTTGATATCATCTGCAAATTGTAGGGAAGTGTCGGGATTTCCCCACTTGGTTTTCCCTAGAAAAGAAGTTAATTTTTCTTCACATTGTGAACTTGATGTCGTTAAATATTTATGTAAAAAGAAAATATTTGTTAAAGTGAAAATATTAGACGCATAGATATATATTTCTTTGTTACCTAATTTTTAGAAGGTGCTTCTTTTGAAACTGTCCATGTGTGAAAAATATTGGGGGGTTTGTTGTGAGGTTTTCTTTAGGAAAATGTTGAAAGCTCTTTCCGAATTGTGAATTTTATGCATTCAAATATCTGTGTAAAAGGAATATATTCATAAAAGTGTGCATATGACACAAATAGACATATTTCCTTGGTGCCAAATTCTTTGAAGGTACTTGTTTTGAAGTTGTCCATTTGTGTGTGTTGATTTCTCTAACCCCAGATGTTGCCTAATTATTGACTCAATGGATTCTGTTTTGATTAAATAATTATTGCTACAGATCTACTGAATAAAAAACATTGTTGAGAATTTAACATAGATAAAATAAATAGTGGAATAAAAATAATCACATCAATCTCATACACATGCACACATAGATCTCTGCCTTTCAAATATGTTGCTTTATCAATTAGTCTTCAGCATACAAGGGCTCCCTTATTGGTATAATGGCCCATTGAGGAAAAATACAAATAAAACAAAACTTTGGGAAATTCCAGCTGATCAAACCCTCCAAAACTCATCATTTGATCTTTCTGGATAATCTAGATCCTTCTCCCTTGCTATCCCTTGCACTCCTCCTTGGACTCTGTACACTTGGATGAATGTCCTCCAGCCAATCATTGAGATCCTTAGTACCTCATTGTCTTGTGCTCACTAATGTGTCTTCTCTTTTAGCCTAGCATTCCTTTTATAAGTTTGAGTTATTGATTGAATCCAAAACTCTAATCTCCAAGGTGATTCATTGTTGAGATTAGATCTCAACATCATTTGAGATCAATGGTTGAGATTCATTTAATTAATGAATGAAAATAGCCTCTGCATTTCATTAGGTTAACTCATTTTTGGTTATAAAAGCCAATTACTTTAATAATTCTATTAATCAAAGTAATTTTCAAGGTTAGGAGTCTTTTGGACTATTGTCACATGTTTACACACTTAGACCTGTGTAGAAGTACCTATCCAATGCCTTTGAATACATTTTATATATTAGTTTTCCTATGAGCGTGTAGCAGTGATGAAAGAAGTGCATCGATTTTAGGCATCATGTGGTTGTTGTATGCAAGAATGCTAGTTTAGTGTTTCCCAAAATTATATAGAGCCATATTTAGTATGCTTTTATAGTTGGACTTAGATACTCACTTTTCTTAACTTAGATGTTTTTCTTAGTTCTATTTTATGCATAGATTTATATTTAAGAGAAGTGCATAGTAGAGAATGGTTCTATATTTTTATTGGGGGACACACCTCTAGGTAGGAGGTACTCTATTCTAGGAAGCTATTGCCATGTAGGTTAGGTTCCTTATATGAGAATTCCAAGAGTGTCACTATTGTACCAATACGAAATTCGTTTACTTTATGTTCCTAATTAGTACATTGATAGTATATTGTTTATTCCATGCAATACCTCAATAATATATGATCAAATTACAGTTAAGCTTGTCATAATATTTTGACTTACCCTCTTTTAGAGGGAAACTAGAATGTGTGTCAAGATTGCACGTCACAATTGTGTCATGCAAATTTTACCTGGCACAAGTTTTGTGGATCTAAGAAGGCAAATACCTATTGGAATTCAAGAGGCAACAATACTACAATGTGGAAAAGAGGTTTCACAGTTAACCTTCCTTTCGCATTATGCTTGAAGTCGGTTTTTTGGCAAGATGTTGGATACTCCAACTTCCTTTTTATGAATAAGTGCAAGATTGAATTGTTTGACATATTCCTCATTCAATTGTCATTAAGTGATGGGTTTTCTCAGAAGTGCTTCACATCTATAAACTTTACCAAAGCTATTATTGAGTCTTGGGATGTGGTTATCTTTCTAAAGCACACATGTACAAGAAGAGAAGAAATAATATGCTCGACTAATTTAAAGTTATGTTCCTAAGAATAGGGTGTTCCCTTCCATAAACCAGTTGAATTGTTGTGCTTCTTTCTAGTGAACAAATTTGGGACTTTTCATGAACTGTGAGACAACTCCAACCCCGTTTCAAGGAGAATTCCATGCCTATTTCAAAAGAACCTACAATCAACTTATACCATTCTATTCAATATTTTATGTATTTCTTCACATCGTTGGCCTATGACATAAAGGCACAATAGGCTACCTTGCATTTTCTATACTAACACTCCTAAAAATTAATAAAGTATTCCCAAAATTGTCGTTTCAAATGATCTATGTAGCTCACCTTTTGGTTGTTCTATGCAAGCATGCTTGTCTAGTGTTTCCCAAACTTATATAGAGCCATATTTAATATACTTTTAAAATTTGACTTAAATGCTCACTTTTCTTAATTTAGGTGTTTTTCTTAGTACTATTTTATGCACAGATTTATCTTTAAGAAAAGTGCACAGTAGAGAAGGGTTATATATTTTCAGCAGGGGACACTCTTCTAGGAAGGAGGTACTATATTCTAGGGAGCTTCTGTCATGCATGTTAGGTTCTTTATCCTAGATAGAGTTCCTTGACAAAGTCCTTGCTTCCTTGACAAAGTCCCTGCAAGACAAGACACTGGTGGATAGAGTTCCAAGTCCCTAAATTTTCCAAAAACCCACCTGAGCCTAGCTATCTAGCCTAAAATCATTTTTGGTTTGGTAGGGATAGCTACCAAACAAAAAGCTTGGTCTATGGTTACCTCCATCAATCTCTTCATCAGCCTCGGAAATTGTGGAGGATAATAGAGGGTATGACAACTAGGGAGTTCCAAGGTGTTCTAGTGAATGTAAGGTTCCCAAGTCATGGAAAAATGTAATGCTAGTTGTGAGGTCATGACTACCAAGGTGTGTTAGGGAATGCTAGCGAATGCTAACATGTTCCAGATAGTACTAAGATATGTCAAACAAGATCAGATGTTGCAAGTTCTAAGGCATGCCAAGATGTACAAGGGTTACAAATCCCTTCCTCCTCTTCTTCCATATGCTATCCACCTATGACATTTCCTTTGCAATATTTGGTGCATTTGTTAGTTATAGGTCATTAATAGGTTATAAAAGTCTTCAGAGTTTTACTTCTAATTGAGTATTCAACTGAGCATATTGATTCTCTTATACATAAAAAATTTTCCCTCCACCCACTTTTCATAACTTCAATAACCATTAGGTGAGGACCTATAGCTTCAATGCTTCTTTGCTTATTTAGTAAAATATTATCGATGCTTTAATTTATTGAAAGTTGTAAAATTTAAAATTTATGAAGTTTCAAGGTCTAATTCTTAAATTAAAGGATGCTAGCTCAATGGAAGAGCACATGCTTTCCAAGCAGGAGGTTGGTGGTTCAATTCCATCATGCTCTGGCATCCATAGGGAATGAAAATGATCAATATTTGGTGAAGGAGACTCTTCTGACCATCACTAATGAGATTTGGTGACATTTCTTGACCCTGAACAGAAATATGAAATGGCGATGATTAACAAATGCCACCATATACACACATCAGTAGTGACAACCCTCAAAGGTCCATAACCATAAATTGTTGTTGTCAATATGAAATAGTGACAGTCATTGTCCATCATTATAGTCGTTATTCGTGACAGACCTTGAATGTCATCACAACACCTATACTTCTAGTAATGCAACTTTTAGTGATGGTCAAAGAACATCACCATATATATGCACCAATAGTGATGGCCATTAAAGATCCATCAAAATAAATCATTGTGGTTCATATGAAATGGTGACGGTCAATATCCATCATTATAATCAATATTCATGCCAAACCTTGAATGTCACCATAACACCCATAATTGTGGCAATGCCACCTTTAGTGACGTTCAGTTTTTTGTGACCGAGGTTATGGTCCGTCACCATTGCACGTATGCAATGGTGATGGTCACTATCTGTCATTATAGACCATTATTGGTGACAAACTTTGAATGTCACTACAACACCTATATTCTCGGTTATGCCAGCTTTGGTGACGTTCAGTTTTTGGTGATGGAGGCTGTGGTCCATCACCATTTCTCATATGAAATGGTGATAGTCGCTATTAGTCATTATAAATTATTATTGTTGATGGACTTTGTATGTCACTGCAACAGCTATAATTTTGGTGATGCCACCTTTGGTGATGTTTAGTTTTTGGTGAAAATTTCTCTTTTGACTGTCACCAATGAGCTTATGGTCACATTTTTCACCCGTCACCAATGTCCTTTCTTGTGGTGTCATCATTGTGCTTGGTGTCACTGGTTTCATCTTCCTCCCGCGCCATTGTGATACAACCTTCCACCCCAAGAAAACACTCGGACAATGGTCGCTTTCTTCCCTCACCTTCCTATAATCCTCACCTCACCTGTTGTCGTGCCACCTTTCCCACCTCCGCAACATGCATTCATGGTAAGGGTCACCCACCCATTTTCTTGAGAATGTGGGGGACAACAGTACTTATTTCAGAGGTACAGATCATTAATACAACCAGGTTGTCCCAACTGTCGGCGTGCATCATGATCAGGGTCTTGACCTATTGGGGGACTACTATCCATACTCTGTCTAAGGCCCTATTCTAGTACTTCCCCTAGGGTTTCAATGTTTTCATCCTAGGGTTGGATTGGCCACCAGTTTTCTAACGTATGATGTTGATGATTGCATCCCCAATTGGCAAGAAAATCTTCCCCTTTATTCCACGCCCATCTGACATGTCTAACCTGAATGTAGTCGAACTTAGGAATTATTTCTCTGATTTCTTGGATGAGTTGTGTTGTCCTCCATATTTGGTTGAGCTTATCCCATTTGGTGCCATTGTTCAGTTTTGCCAACATGTTTATGACCAAGCTTGAGTCCCCTTCCACCACTAAGTTTTGGTATCCCATTTTGACAACAATTAGGAGTCCCTATCATGCTGTTGCAAACTCATCCTCATTGTTGCTAACTATCCCACAAGAATCAACATAAATTAACAAGGTGTTAGGCTGGGGGTCCCTAAAGAGGCCACCTATTCCTGCCTCACCTAGATTCCCTTTAGACACTCCATCGAAATTAAGTTTCATGAAACCTTCTTCCGGAGGAGTAAAATGAGTCTCGGATGTTGAGCCTACCCGGTTTATTTTCCAAGTTGAGGAAGCTATCATTTTGCTATGAAACCAACTCACAAACAGATAGAGAATATAGATTAATGACTTAGAAATCAACCCTTCAAGGGGGCAACCTCCTGTACATTACAAAAATGAGAAATTCTTGGATGATACAAATGAAAAGACCTCCTTTCTATATATACGAGTCTAAGGGGTCATAATATAATCTAAGCTGACATAACATTAATAATGTAAGGACACAATAATAACAATAGTGGGCTTCTATGGAGCACAATAATAACAATATGAGGACTACATGGTGTTTAGTCCCAAACTTACATCTTCCCTATATACCTTTTTAGCCTTTTCTCCCAGTTACCTGAACCTCCAAGATATCAAATCATTGCATATTAATTTAAAAAGAGCATATAATGGTTTCCTAACTATGTCTTGTGACTGCTATTTGAATTAGATTTTTGCTTAGTCAGCTACAGAATCTTGTCACTTTCCGTAGCCAGGATCAGTTTCCACAACCTTTTTGTTTAAGTCTATGTTACAGGTGTCTACTAGAGAATTTGGCCACATGGGCAAGCTGCAAATGATGTGGACATGGTGTTGGCATTATGTTTCTGGTATGGCTATATGTTATAGATGTTGTACTTGATGGCAACACCCGTGGCAAGGCTCTCAATATGTTGAAAATTATGATGTACACAGGAGAACAGTTCAGAAGATGCGTACCCGCAGGTACGCCGTGAAGGGACCATGGCCAGACACGTAGGTTAGCCGTTCAGGAGGTGTGTACCCCCAGTGCACTCACTTCAAGATAGAGAAAAGGACACGTGGGGTTTCCTATGTTTAATCTTTGGTATTTAGCCGACATTATTTGTGTTATTGTGGTTTTGGCTCATGGTATTGATCCATGTTTTTAGGAGGAGCTTGCCTATATAAAGAAAAAGAGATCCCTTGGCTAAGTATCTTTTTGCAAATTGAATATCTTAAGATCTAAAATATTGGGTTATTGTTTCAAAAGCTTGATCTGTATGAAAGTGAAGTGGAAAGTGAATCTGTGAAGGGTGATCTATCGAGCGCATGATCAGATTTGGGAATCCGACTAACTGTAGCACACTGGTGATCTACACATTCGGCCCTAATCAGAAGTACGCAGGTGTTTAACGGTGCCTCTGCATGGGTACACAGAGCAGAAACAAGTGAACTGCGTGGGTACGCAGAGCAGAAGAAGGATAACTACGTGGGTATGCAAAGAAGAAGAAGGGTGACTACGTGGGTATGTCGAAGTAGAAGAAGAAGGGTTGCGTGGGTGTGCAGTGCCACAGTAGTTCAGGTGCGTACGCACAGTAGAATTACGGAGTGCAATAGTCTTTATGAGTGCGTGACTACAGGGCAGTACGTGGCGCGAATCTGGGTGCATACTGTACGCAACGCGGTAGAAGAAGAAGTGTGTGGGCACGCAGCACAACAGAAGGAACTCTGCAGGTATACGCAGGGAAGCAGAAGGTGAAGTTCGTAGCAACGCAGGCCAGAGAAAGGAAAATTGTGTATCTGTCTCATGACTTTCTGTTGACTGAATTTTTCTGTTGATAAGGTGTTCTGGGATTAGTTCTGTTTTGTTGATCTGGTTACTGCAGTTGACTGTGAAATCTACATGTACTTGATGATCATTTGATGTTTATAAAAAGGGGTCCTTGTAAGAAAAGAAGTAGGGGGTTGTATCTCCCTTCTAGGAGAGATTGGAAAATGAGAGAGAGTTGTCGCTCTCTACAGGTTGCAGCCTCCGTACTGGCAAAGGACTGCACCAGTACAAGACCATTGTAAAAGGAGTTTCTAATTTGAAAGAAGATAGAGACATATTGCAGCAGGTGGTTTTCACCCACATTGGGTTTCCACCTTATATTTGGTGTTCTTTGATGTGACTGTCTGCTTTTTCTTGTTCATGCTCATTACTTTATGGTACTGATATGCAAAAATAATTCAAAGTGTAAATAAGGAAGATTTGGTAAAAGAACTAGATAATACCGATTCACCCCCCCCTCTCAGTATTATTTTCAACAATTGGTATCAGAACCAGGTCCTTCTGAAAGAAGCTTGATCGCTTGAAGGAAGATCTTTCATCATGAGCAACTACGAGAGGGAAGCATCTATCAGGCCACCGATTATTGATGGGACAAACTTCAATTATTGGAAGGTAAGAGTTACTGCATATCTTCAATCTCTTGGTACAGAAGTTTGGGATATCATAGAGACAGGCTGCACTTTTCCTTCAGCTACTCCTACAGATGCGGCCGAAAAGAAGAAATATGAAACAAATGCTAAAGCAGTCAATACTTTGCTGGGATGCTTATCTCAAATAGAGTTTGTGAAGGTTATGCAATATAAATCAACAAAAGAAATATTGGACAAGATTGTCCTGAGCTACGAAGGAGATGAACAGGTAAAGCGTGCTAAACTTCAAACTCTCAGGATTCAGTATGAGAATCTCAGGATGTATAATCATGAAAGTGTGGCTAACTACTTTCTTCGGGTAGATGAGATTGTTAATTGCATGAAAAATTTGGGTGAAGAAAAAAAAGAAGCTATTGTGGTTGAAAAGGTTCTAAGGTCATTGTCCCCCAAGTTTGAATCTAAAGTATCTGCAATTGAAGAAAAGGAAAATCTACGAATTCTTACTATGTCTCAGCTACATGGAATTCTAACTGCTTATGAAATGAGAAAGGGAGGTCCATCAGATAGAAGAGAAGCTGCTTTCAAGGCGTCAGGCAAAGGAGATTATTATGAAGCAAGTCACGTACCAGAAGAAGAAGAAGAAGAATCAAATTTTGTCAGAAATCTTCAAAGGGGTTCTGGAAGGTTCAGAGGTAAGTTACCTTTTAAATGCTTTGCTTGTGGAAGAGTAGGTCATTATGCTGCAAAATGTCCTTATAAGGATAAAGGAAAGGAACCTGCTAGATGGAACAAGAAACAGGGTGCTAATAAGAAAAGCTACTACACTCATGAAGATAGTGATGGTCTATCAAATAGTGATGAAGATGAACGAGGTAATGAATATAAACTGTTAATGGCATTTGAAGATGATGATTATATGGATGCTATAGATGTGGATAACCTCTTTGAAGAAATCACTAGACTCAAGAGATGTATAGAAGAAAAGAATATGATCATTGATACTCTACAATTTCAAATTGATGAAAAGGAAAAACATTTTGAAAAGTTAGAAGGTGAAATTGTTGCTCTTAGAAAAGAGAATGAGAAAACAAAAGCTATTAATCTTAAGTTTGTCAAAGGATCTGAAACTCTGGATGAGATTATCAATGTTCAGCATTCTCCTCTAAACAGGACAGGTCCGGGCTATAATGGAGAAACTTCTCAAGAATCCACTTCAAAAAGTTATCTTGATGCAGCAAAAAGGAATGAGCAAAAGCACAATGGAGACTATCAGGTAAAGCAGGGACAAATTGCAAACAAAGACTATCAAGGGCAATATGTTTTAAGAGTGAACAAAAGCTACAACCAGCCACAGGTAAAGTCTTCTCAATTTGGTTCAAGAATGAATAACAATAGAAATTACAATCACTTGGCTGGTAGATTTGATAACCACAGAAGTTTCTTCAATGGACAATGCTTTTCTTTCCATAACTTTGGTCACAAAGCAGCTCATTGTGTTGCATATAAAACAATCATGACTAGGGAAGCTCAAAAACAAAGAAGTATGACCGGGATTACAAAAAGGACCTATAACAATTTTTCGGTTCTTGAAAATGAAGTTGAATGTTCTATTTGCAATAACTTTGGTCATGAAGACTCTGAATGCAGGAGCAGGTTTCAGCAGAGAAAGGAACAAGCCTCAAGCAACAAAACATGGAGAATAAAGGAACCACAAACCAAAAGATGTGGGATAGCATTTTATGCAGAGGGATAGGAAAATCTATGGTACATTGACAGTGGATGTTCGAAGCATATGACAGGTGATAAAGAAAAACTTGAGTCATATTCTACTCTAGAAAAAGGAAAGAA
>APFE030218505.1:244899-256805 GCA_000404065.3 Pinus taeda | reverse complement strand
ACCCATTTTGAGAGGGCCAAATTGGAAACTTCCTTTCCATATTTCTATAGATGCTTCAGATACAGCTCTAGGAGCTATATTGGGTCAACAGGATTTAGTTCCTTATGCCATTTATTATACCAGTAAAAACTTGACTCCCACTGAGTTGAACTATATTGTGACTGAAAAAGAGTTCTTAGCTGTTGTTCATGCAATAAGTAAGTTTAGACATTATATAACATGCTACGAAACTTTTGTCCATACTGATCATTCTGCGATTATATATCTAATGAAAAAATCTGTTACTAATGGCAAAGTTACAAGATGGCTCTTACTTTTACAAGAATTCAATATTACTGTGCTAGATAGACTAGGAAAACAAAATACAGTAGCTGATTTCTTATCTAGGATCCAAAATACTAAAGAAGATTCTCCTGTAGAGGATAAGTATCCAGATGAATATTTATTTGCAGTAACTACTAAGACTCCTTGGTATGCAAATATTGCTAACTATTTGGTTACAAGGAAACTACCTCCACATCTATTTCCTAGTGAAAAAAGAAACTCATTCAAGAGAGTTCAAAATATTCATGGATTTCTAACGAATTGTTTAAAATAGGGCCAGATTGTGTGATCAGAAGATGTGTTCGGGAAGATGAAATGCCTAACATCCTCAAGGCATGTCATGATGAGCCATGCAGTGGACACTTTGCTGACAAAAGGACGACCTATAAAGTCCTTTCCTTAGGATATTATTGGTCTTCCCTCTTCAAGGATAAAAGAGAATATGTCAAAAGGTGTGACAGCTGCCAAAGAGTAGGGAAACCAACTCTTTCAAATGAAATGCCATTACAACCACAGGTACTCATTGAACCCTTCGAAAAATGGGCTTTCGATTTCACTGGACCCATTAATCCACCATCTAAGTAAAAGAAGTATATATTGGTATGCACTGATTATGTCACTAAATGGGTAGAAGCCAAAGCATTACTTTCTACTACTAAAAATTTAGTTGTTAGTTTTCTTTATGAGGATATTTTTACTCACTTTGGCGTCCCAAGAGAAATTGTGATAGATCAGGGAAGTCAATTCACATCCAACATGATGGAGAAGTTGATGGAAGAATACAAAATCAAGCACAGAAAATCTACTCCTTACCATCTGCAAGCAAATGGCCAAGTGGAGTCTAGAAACAAAGTCATTAAAAGCATCATCACCAAGACTGTTCATCTACAAAGAAGAGATTGGGCTGAAAGGCTTCCTAAAGCCTTATGGGCCTATAGAACTACATGGAGGAACACAACAGGACATTCTCCCTATGAAATTGTTTATGGGAAAGAAGTCCTACTCCCCATTGAGTTTCAAGTCAAAACTTTCAAGATGGCAGTTCAGTTGGGGATGGATCTATTAGAAGCCAAAAAGCACATAATGGAGCAGTTGAATGAACTAGATGAGATCAGACAAGAAGCAATCCTAAGAACTGATCTAGTTCAACATCAAAGAGCTAAGTGGCATGACAGATATATCAAAGAGAAAAAGTTTCAAGAGGGAGATTGGGCATTACTATTTGATTCCAAGTTTAAATACTTCAAAGGTAAATTTTAGACTCATTGGCTTGGGCCATATGAGATCGACAAAGTCTTTAGCAATGAAGCAGTAAGAATCAAGACCATTGATGAATTTCAAACTCCTCTTATTGTGAATAGCCACAAATTAAAAATTTATCATAAGCCACTCTCAAAAGAGGAATTTGTCAAAGTGTTTCAAGAGAATTCTACAATAAGGCTGGTGAAGAAGAATCCTTCTTCCCCACCAACCTAGCCTTTGATCTTTTCTATTAAAAAAAAAAAAAATTGGTATAAGCCTGAAAACCAATCACTGATTGGCAGTCTTATACAGAAAATGTAGAGTGAAAATCAAGGACACCTGACAATTTATATTTTCCAAAAAAAATTCTCTTTCTTTCCCATTTCCACTTCACTTCATTTCCATCCCAGTCCATTTCATTTTCATTTCACTCCACTCACTTCATCTCACTCCATTTCATCCATTTCATCAATAAAAGTCTTTTTCATGACCATTTCCATTCATATAGTTATTGTATAACTATCTCTATTCAGCTAAGTGGTTGTTGTGCCCGTTTCCGCAGATGGAATCAGTTTCTGCAGCCAAAAGCAGTTTCCACAGCCACCACTCTGTTTTTCAAATTTATAGTCAAGATGTTAGTGCAATAATCATGAAAATGCAGGTATGACTAAGCATATGCTATGAAGGCATGTACATGGAGCATCTACAGACATCAATAAGGAGCAATTGATTAAGGGCTAGTGGACAACAAATGACAAGGATTCCAAGGTATGGGCAAAAATTTCTTTTAAATAGCAATTAAAGACACAATTTTTCATAGTCATTAAACCTTAAAGCTCACTATGTGCAATGATTACTACAATAGCTCCATTACCATTCCACGACCTTACTCCATGGACCATGCATTTACTCCCTAAATGGTCTCATGATTATTTTTCGGGTTTAACTCAAAGATGACTACACTTTCACACTCCACTTGTACTCATGAGATGTGACCTATTTAATTAGGGCTCCTCTCCACCGTACTTAGTGCAACCATTTTATCAACGTGTAATGTCTCTCACACAGCCGTTCAGTTTGAAAATTCTGACTCCACTTCACTACCCTACCATTTTGTTAAAGCCACACCTCGTTCACATACGTCTCCATTCCATTTTGTGAACTCGCCTCGGCTGCTCATCCTCTGTTTCCGCTTAAAATTTTGGAACACACCCGTTACCCGTATCCATCTTCCATTTTCAGCCATTGTTCCTCCATAAACCTTGCAACATAGCCGTCTTACCTCTGTTAAACCCTCACACGCAATTGAATTCCAGTTGAATTTCAAACAGAGGAAAAGATGGGACGGTTATTGAGGGTAGAGCTGGAAGGGCCTAAGTTCTTATAAGGATACCCTCAGGTAAAAGAATTGCTGAAGAAGGATAAATGGCTCCGCTTCATTCAGAAATTTAAGGGCCACAATAAGGAAGTAACGAAAGCCTTTGCAAGGTATTTCAATGACCAGGTGGTGGATATTGGAGACCTGAAGTTCACGGTCACTGAATCTTCAATTGCAACTACTAAAGACTTACCCCAAGAAGGTAAGCGTTGGTTTAAAAACAAAGTTTTGGATGAGTAGGCATGGAGAATTATATTACGTAACCCAGGTATGGACCTTATTATATTCACAAAAGGAATTCATGTTCATGCATTAAGAGAAGAATGGGCCAGCTTACTGTTAATCATTCAAAAGTTTATCACTTGTGAAGGCCGATTTGGGGCAATGTACATGTATCATACTAGGCTATTGATGAACTTCTTAGAGAACCAAACTCTTAATCTGCCCTATTTCTTATTGTTGAGTTTGAAAAACATGAGCACCGTAGTCCAAAAGAACATAGGAGACATAGAACCTCATTTATATCATCATGGACTCGTGAGGATTCTAATTGAAGATCAATTGAAGAGAAACAAAGATACTTGGGAATGGTTTCTAGTGAGAAACTACTTTCAAGAGCCATCTGAGGCACCTGAAAGTAGTACACCAAAGGCACGAAGAAGGAGTAGGTGAAAAGGAAAAAGTGCCATAATCCAAGACTCTCCTATTAGTAAAACTAAAGAAGTTGGTCAAAAAGAGGAGGAAAGAACTAAGGACAGAAAACAGAGAAAATTGAAGGGAAAAAGAAACTTAGAAGATGTTTACCAATCACCAGAGCCATCTGTAGAGGAAGACTATCAAGTGTTATATGAGAGACTAGTGCATCTTTGAAAGCACGCTGCCACAACTAAGAAGAAAGAAAAAGGAAAACAAAGCATGGAAGAAGAAAGTACTAGCCCACAGTACTTAAGAAGAAGCAGCAAACTCAGAGGAAAGTGGAGGAAAACATAAGTAAAAGGACCCCACTTCATTGACTTGGGTGGGGAAACACCCGAGAAACCTCCAGCTGGCCATAGTCCACCTCATCCTTTGCCAAATATTGGAGCCAGCCCTCCAGATGTTGATGTAAGCCCTTCTCGGCCAGAATTAGAAGAAAATCCTCCTCCTCAACAAGACTTTGAAGCCAGCCCAAGGAAAACACCTGAAATAGATCCAAAACAGTGAGAGGTATATGATTACCTCGAATCCTTAGAGAAGACAGCTACAGGCCCAAGCACATCATCCACTTTGCCTCACATAACACAAGATGCACAGGTTCAATCTTCGAAACAAGAAGTGTTTGAACTGGAGGTTTTAAATAGGCACATTAAACAAGAAAATGAGGCATTAAAGGAGCAAAGCAAAGTGGACAAAATCGTTCATGATAATACTATGCTACATATGGGACCATGGCAGAAAAAGAATAAGAAATTAAAGAAAAAATGTCGAAAGTTGAGCAAGGAATTAATCAATCTCATGTTCAGATGTTTGATAACGAAACCCAGGATGGTGGTAGCACCAAGAAATAAAAAAAGAGGGCTAGATGTAGTAGCAGAGGCTTCAAAATACATAGATTAAAGGGGGATGATTAAAATTTTGGTTGCATGAGGACATGCAACACCTTCACAGTGGGGGTATGTTGAGTCCCAAACTTACATCTTCCCTATATACCTTTTTAGCCTTTTTTCCTAGTTACCCGAACCTCCAAGCTATCAAATCATTGCATATTAGTTTAAAAAGACCATATAAATGGTTTCCTAACTAAGTCTTGTGACTGCTATTTGATTTAGATTTTTGCTCAGTCAGTTGCGAAATCTTGTCACTTTCCGCAGCCAAGATCAGTTTCTGCAGCCTTTTTGTTGAAGTCTATGTTACAGGTGTCTACTGGAGAATTTGGCCACATGGACAAGCTTCAAATGATGTGGACATGGAATGTGTCCCCTTGGTTCAGCCAGATCACTCACCGAAGACTGTGGTCAAAGCCAGTCAAACGGTGGTCAACACTAAGAGTTTTGCGGTGGCAGGGCTCTGTTTTTCATCATGAGGAGAATTGCATGGAAAGATCCTAAATCTCAGGAGGTGTGCTAACACCTAGGGACTACCCCGTGAACCAAATCTAATAGCCACCCTCCTTGGATTTATTTCTCACGGCTACCATATTGCTAGATTTCCGGATATGGTCATTTATGTGTCTGTCTGCCAGCACAGATCTTAGGAATTAATTATGTTATTTCCTATTATAAATAAATAATCCTCATATGCGTATAGAATAGTTTTTGATATGTAATCTTGACTGTTTTACGAGCCATCATGCCGGGACTTAGTCCTTATGTTATGACTGTATTTTAATATATGAGAAGACACTTCTTTTAAGTTCAAATATGTGATTGATTTCTGATTGGCTGAGGTTGCAGAGGGACCATGTACACCAAGGTTATGTAGTTACTGTACAGTTTCATGTTTTCATAATTTTCGTTCTTGATGCCATAATTGTTTGCTTGTATATATTACATTGATCATGGTATTCATGTTGATTGTTGTCCATAGTTTCTTTTATGCTTTCTAATGACTGTCAACTGATCAGTGTTTTCATTTCATATTCTAATAGATAGCCCAGGGAAGTGCACATATCTTTTTGATGACTAATGACATGATGGAATTATCTTCTCCTCCTGCTGATTTGTTTTCTTAGTTCTAATTCTAGCACTGTTTATTTCCTTCAGTTTTGCTTTGCTCATTTACTTTTCTGCAAGATAGATATTAGACTATTCATGTCATTTTCAGTTACCTCCTGTAGCCAGAGCGAGTCGAATGGTGAGGGATTGAGTGTGAATGTATAGTTTGATATTAGTTTTTTTTCTTTTGCAAGTCAGTGATTAGATTACTCATGTCATTTTCGGTTACCTCCTATAGCCAGACCGAGTCGAATGGTGAGGGATTAAAGGATGAATGTGTAGTTTGATCTTAGTTTTTATTTTATGCAATTTAGATGCAAGATTACTCAATTTTTTTATGATTACCTCCTATAGCCAGAGCGAGTCGAATGGTGAGGGGTCAGAATATGAGTTGATGTGATATGATTTAGTTTACTTTGCTTACAGTTTTGAATTTCTTTGAGTTCAATTTTCTTTTTATTCAGTAGCAAGGATACTGGGTTTCATAGTCACTAGTTCACTATTTGGTTTAATTATAATTTAGGTACATCTTTATTTTCTCTTAGTAATTGATTTCATTATTGCAAGTTTGAAAACCTTTTTGAAAATTTGAAGTTTGGAAATTATTTTAAAAGGTCACCATTGCCTTGAATACTTATATCCATACTTGATTTTTAGAATTGCCATCTCATATTAGAGAATCAACAATAAGATAAACCCAAAAAAAAATCAAAAATTGAAAACGACAAAGAAATAAGAAAACGGTTATCTTGCGTATATAGTGCACTTCATTTCATCAATTTATGACTCCCTGATTGACAATTTACATAGAAATTTAGGACACACTAAATTGACCAAACACATGGGCACAACAATGTAATAAGGGGGTTGTACTAATAACAATAAGGGGTTACACTAGTAGTATCGGGACCTAACATGCCTATCTTCTTCAAAAAGTGTTGTCCTCGATGATTGAGTAGTTCTTGATGCTTCTGTATAAAATTATTGTCCTCCCATGTGGAATATTTAACAAGCAAGTTCTTCCACTTCATGAGATACTCTAGAATTGATCGATTTTGTAGCTGTCAAGTTCTTGTTTCTGTGACTGCTCCAGGTTCCATTATGATTTTTCCTTCCTCGTCAATTTTTGGCCATATTGTTTGAACTGGGATCTTCTGCAAATTTTGAATGAGTGGCCACAATTTTTCGTCCATCTTCCATTCATCCCTTGCTTTATTTATCCAATATAGTTGGATATGGAAATAGCCCAAAACAATGCTTCCACACCCTCGACATTTCTTGAGAGTGCATCTGCAACAAAATTTTGCATCCCTTTTTTGTAGATGATTTCAAAGTCATAACCCAACATATTTGTCACCCATTTTTTTTGTTCTTCTAAAGATAATCTTTGTTCTAAAAAATATTTAAGACTATCATGATCCATTTTTACCTTGAAGTGTCTTTCCATTAGGTAAGGTCACCATTTCTTAAGTTCATGTAGTATTGCCAACATTTCCTTCTCATAAATATCTTGCTTGAGATGTAGCCATAAGAATACCCAATCTACTACATTAAAACTTTTTTCATTGTGATGTTGATCTTCTCGTTGTTTCATTCAATTCTCCACCAAAGTGGCATTATCCTTTAAAAGTTGGAGAACTTGTTTTTGATGCTCGATGTGATATTTCACTACTTGAATCATTTTCTTCTTGATATGTCCCTCTATCTTGAGAGTTTGAGTGGTAATTTCTTCAAATGCATTACAAGATATGGTCAGATACATTTCTTGATGCTCGAAGTGATCTTTCACTTCTTGAACATTTTTCTTATTGATATGTCCTTCTATCTTGATAGTTTGAGGAGTGGTAATTCTGACCAATGCATTACAAGATATGGTCAGATTCATTTATTCTTTCTCGATGTGATCTTTCACTTCTTCAACCTTTTTCTTCTTAATATGTCCTTTAAACTTAAGAGTTGTAGGAGTGGTAATTCTTGCGAATGCTTTACAAGATATGGTCGCATTCATTTCTTCTTTCTCTAGGGTTGGTTCTTGCTGTATATTCTCTTCTTTTGATGTTTCTTGTTCCTTTTCTTCCTCCTCTTCACAATCTATGCAAAATAATTTCTTCTTAGCACACTTATGACCTTTAGTGTATTAGCTATCACAACTGTAAAAAAACCATTTTGATCTTTTTTCTTTCAATTTTTGTGGTGTCAACCTTGTAGGTTATGGAAGGGTAGGCGAAATATCACTTCCATATTTATAGTTGTGAGTGGTAGGCTTCCTAGTTGCCATAATTTTTCTTTCCATTTTTCTTGCTAACCTGAATGCCTTCTCCAGTGAATCGGGTTCCCAAAGGCGAACCTCATGTTGGATATTATCCTTTAAAGTGTTGGAAATAATATTGAGAGGGGGGGTGAATAATTATTAGTCAATTCAATAATATTTTTCTTTTTTCATACTCAAATTTATACACGCTACTTCAATGAAGGTAACTTGAGTGTACACAGAACTGTGATTAAGAAAACTAGCATATATCCAGGAAACTTATGATTCAGTTAATTCATCATATGTTGATCTTTAATCAGTGCATCAGTACTTCATTAACAATATAAACATTATCCAGTGAAGTAAAAATAGAATAGACCATCACACATAAGAAACACACATGAACACCAAGATATAAGGTGGAAACCCAATGCAGGACGAAAACCACCTGTTGTTTTCTTCTTTTTAATATAAGAAAACCTATTTACAATCTTGTACTAATGCAGACTCATACCAATACATAGGCACCCACCTGTAGAAGGCTACAACCTTCTCTCATTCTCTTGCTACTACTGGAAGCGAGCTACAACCCCCTAGCTCTTATACTAGCTTATTTGTTTACTAGCACGTAGGCACTGGTCTACTGAAGGCTACAACCTTCGCTCATTTTCTAGCTGCTATTGGAAAGGAGCTCCAACCCCTTAGCTCTTGTACTGGCCAAAATGTTTACTAATCCATAGGCAGCAGCCTACAGAAGGCTATGACCTTCTCTCTTCCTTTAGGGACCACGTTTCATAAATTTTCAGACTGGATACTCCTAGATCACAACACCATACGCTAAAGGCCACATTTCATCCAATTTTCATACTGAACCCATCAACAACATTGAAGCTCAAAATCAATCACTACTGCAATACAACCATTGCATTAACCAATCATTGAATACTCAATCATCGATCTATGAATCCCCCATAACTGAATCACTAATGGCTTGTCATCAAAACACAGTCACCAGAACATAGAGCAGAACCCAGAACTCCGCAACAACCACTAGAATCATCTGCAAATTTAGATATCATATTTCATAATGTATATGCTACTCTGATGAGTCGAACTAGCATGTATATGTGCTTTTGCCAAAGTGAACCGCATACAGATCTGCACATACTAACTTAAAAACTTCACAGCTATTCCAAAATCCAGTCATACCCAGATCATAACATTTGCAGAATAAAACATGTGTGAGTATTCAGATCTAGTCAATCCATGAACAAACCACATAATGATAATACATTCCAAGCTTTAAGATCCCAATCCATCATCCATCATCATCCACATAGGTGCATCCTTATTTCAGATCAAGAAAAGCATCACAAACCCATAACATGCATAATGGATCTCACACTTCATCAAATATTCAATCCTTGCACACTCTGGCCTAACGATCTTCTCCTCCTTATATAGTTTTAGGACTTTCTCAATACCATGGACCAAAACAACTTAGGACCAATACCTTGGACCCAATACCTGGGGTAAACACCTCGGACCAAATACCATGGACCAATACCATGGATCAAAATATCGTGGACCAAATACCTTGGACAAAAACTTAGTTTTCTAAGATATATGCACTTTTCATTCTATGAAAGTACGTGTGTATGTTATCCATGTCTTTTGATTTGTTAAGCCGCATGTATATGCTCCTTTGTCAAGTTCAAACTGCGTATACCTCTCTTTCTTCATTCTCTGTAGTCTGATCTGTAATTATTTGCTACTGCACTAAGAACTGCAATCTGAATGAGTTTCCATCAAGGAAAACACCTATATCATAATGCCAACAATCTCCCCCTTTGGACTTGATGGAAACAACAACACCAAGTCACTCTCCCCCTTTGACATCAAGAGAAAATGGCGGACCTAGATATTCTCCCCTTTCGATATACATTATGATGTCCATACTCTCCCTGTGTACATGCTAAAATCTCTGGTTGAGGTTCCCCTTTGTACATGCTTAGATGTACCAAACCATCCATGATCCCCCTAAGCACATGCAGAGTCTACAAAAATATTTTTCAAAATAATAACATGACTCTACAACTCAACTAAGTGATTATTACCTTCCTATCACCAATGACTCATACATACATCAATCTCCCAACCAAGTGGGGATATACCAAATGTTTATACATGACTAAAAATAGAAATTATTGCATCATCCTTCCCATGCATAGTGGGGTTACAAATTAGGCCTTTTCTTGACCTTTACATCAAATGATATACATGACATTTATAACAAGGACAATTGATCTAAACAAGATCATCATAGTCATCGGCAACTACCATACACCATATGATATGCACCATCAACAACATCAGGATCAATAACCTGTATATTTCCATCATCAAAGGAGTCACCTGAACCAAAACAAATATGTTGATCTATATCAAGATCTTCTAATATAATGCCAACAAAGCATTATTAGAAGCATATGCTCCCCCTAAACCTGTTCCATTTGTTCACTGTCATATCTGATCATGCATATATCATCAAGAAGTATCAAGGAATCATCATCAATCAGATATATATCAAGTTAACTTGTGACCACTTCTAGGTAACATATTATGAGTACCAACACATTTTCACACATCATCAGCAGATTGTAATAGAGCAAATAACTAATTGAACCATATCAGACCGTGTTTCCTGAGTCTATCCCACTACTTTTCTTCAAACCAACATATACATGACTATGCATATATATGCGACTTGTCTTCATGAAACTTGCATATGAGATTTAAAACACTGAAGTTTCACACTTTTAGCTCCCCTTGAGTCTGTTATGTCTGTACACTGTGCCATGCCGAATTTTTCTGATTGTACTTCCTTCTTCTTCCATATCTTCGATAGTGATGATGATTTCTCCTTTTGGTATGGTGCCCTAGATCTTCTCCTGCATTCCTTTGCTATATGTCCAAGCTTGTTAGATGCATAACATCTTACATGTTTCATATTCCTTATGTAGCATTCAATGGCTTTATGACCAAACATATTGCAAGAAAAACAATATCCCTTAAAGTACCTAGAACGTGATGATATTCTATGTGATGGTCTTGAACCATTCTACTTCTGCATCTTACTGCAGCATGTCCAAGATTATGGCATAGGTAACACTCAACATTATTCATCTGAGAAAATAACCAACTATCACTTCCGTAGTTTGGAGTAAAAGATTTTCTTTAAAGGATTTCCTTCCTTGGTTGTTGATGGGGTTGACCTCTTATCTCCTTGTTGAGCATTTCAGGTTTTGCATTAGAGTTCCTTGCCTCACCTTATGAGCTAGATTCACCTTCAACAGATTCATAAAAACCAATACCAGTTTTGATAGTAAGAGATCTTTGACTGCTAAGAATATCATCCAAAATCTTAGTACTGTCTTGAAATCATAATAGTTTATCTTTTTCTTCTAATTTACTTTTTAAGATATTTATCTCAACCTGATGTTGTTCTTCCTTTTCTAGATATTGCTTCTTCAAGATTTCTTCAGCCTTCTCCCTTCTTCCACTTGTTGCCTTAATTTGAGAATCTCATTTTCTTGTTCTTTATCTGCTCGGGGTAGTTCTTCATTCTGCTTATTCTTTAATGATATCACTTCATCCTGCAGCATTTGATGTACTTTGAAGGCACACTCCAACTAAGCTTTTAATATGGTAACTTCTTCTTTGAGGGCACACTCCCTTTTGTTAAATAGATCTTGTTGATCTATAATTTTATCTTATGCTTCATTTGCTTGTTCATCTTGAGGTGATTTGGAATCCGAATCCTTGCTTCCATCTAATGGCCAATTGTCTCTCCTATTGTCACCATTCCTTTGAGCTATGCTCTTCTTCTGAGGTGCTTTCTTCTTTAGATTCTTTCCCATTGTTTATACAGATCTCTTTGAAGCAATCAAGCTTCTACCAAAGGACCTACTCTGATACCAATTGTTGGAAATAATATTGAGAGGGGGGGGGGGGGGGG
>APFE030218505.1:228717-244879 GCA_000404065.3 Pinus taeda | reverse complement strand
GTGAATCAGTATTAGTCAAGTCAATAATCATTTTCTTTTTGCATACTCAAATTTATATACGCTACTTCAATGAAGGTAACCCGTGTGTACACACAACTGTGATTAATGAAACTAACGTATATCCAGCAAACTTATGATTCAATTAATTCATCATATGTTGTTCTTTAATTAGTGCATCAGTACTTGATTAAGAATATAAACAATAACCAAGTGCAGTAAAAATACAACATACCATCACACATAAGAAACACACATGAACACCAAGATATAAGGTGGAAACCCAATTCAGGACAAAAAACATGTTGTTGTCTTCTTTCTAATATAAGAAAACCTATTTAAAATCTTGTACTGGCACAGACACATACCAATACATAGGCACTCACCTGCAAAAGGCTACAACCTTCTCTCATTCTCCAGCTACTAGAAGGGAGCTACAACCCCCTAGCTCTTGTACTATCCAATCTATTTACTTGTACGTAGGCGCTAACCTACTGAAGGCTACAACCTTCACTTGTTTTCCAGTTGCTAGTAGAAGGGAGCTCCAACCCCCTAGCTCTTGTACTGACCGATATATTTACCAATACATTGGTGCTAGCCTACATAAAGATACAACCTTCTCTCTTCTTCCAGGGACCACATTTCATAAATTTTCAAATGGGATACTCCTCGATCACAACACCATATGCTAAAGGCCATGTTTCATCCAATTCTCATACTAGGCCCATCAACAACGTTGAAGCTCAAAATCAATCACTACTGCAATACAACCATTGCATTAACCAATCATCATTGAATACTCAATCATCAATCTCTGAATCACCCATAACTGAATCACTAAAGGCCTATCATCAAAATACAGTCACCAAAACACAGAGCAGAACCCAGAACTTTGCAATAACCACTAGAACCATCTGCAAATTCAGATATCATATTTCCTAATGTATACGCTATTCTGATGAGCTGAACCAGCGTGTATATGTGCTTCTACCAAAGCGAAACCATGTACATATCTATGAGTACTAACTTAAAAAACTTCACAGCTATTTCGAAATTCAGTCATACCCAAATCGTAACATTTGCAGAATAAAACACGCGTCAGTATTCAGATCTAGTCAATCCATGAACAACCCACATACTGATAATACATTTCAAGCCTTAAGATATTGATCCATCATCCATCATCATCCACATAGGTGCATCCTTAGTTCAGATCAAACAAAGCATCACAAACCCATAACCTGCATACTGGATCTCACACTTCATCAGATATTCAATCCTTGCACACTCTGGCCTAATGATCTTCTCCTCCTTATATAGTTTTAGGCCTTTCTCAATACCATGGACCAAAACCACTTAGGACCAATACCTTGGACCTAATACCTGGGGTCAATACCTCGAACCAAATACCATGGACCAATACCATGGATCAAAATACCATGGACCAAATACCTTAGACCAAAACTTAGTTTTTCAAGATATACGTGCTTTTAATTCAGTGAAAGTGTATGTGTATGTTATACACATCTTTTGGTCTATTAAATTGCATGTATATGCTCCTTTGTGAAGGTGAACCTACGTATACCTCTCTTTCTTCATTCTCTATAGTCTGATATGTAATTCTTTGCTACTACACTGAGAACTATCATCTAAGTGAGTTGGCATCAAGGAAAACACATGTATCATAATGCTAACATAAATTCTCTATGAACACATCAATCCTATGCTCCTCTAGAATATATTTTACCCTTATGTTCAATTTTTGGAAGTCCTCAATGTGCTCCATCATTTAACCCTTTTGTTTGAGATTTATCAATTGGCTAGAAAAGGTGTTTCTTTTTGTATCCCCATAATGTGCTATCATTTCTTCTGTAAAAATTGCTAAAGTGACAATTTGTTTATGAGAGCAAAGCCATCAATACCATACAAACTAATTTGGTTCCAAATATAAAGTTGCAATACCTACCTTTTCTGTGTTTTTCACATTATGGAGATTGAAAAATTGCTCCATCTGTAGTATCAATGTTCTGGGATCCTTGCCATCAAACTTCCTCATATCAATTTTTGGAACATGGTGGGTCTTTAATCCAACATTACAGTCTATGAAATCATGATTAACATTTCTTTTTTTCTCTTCATGAATTTCCTTTACTACCCTTTCACCATTAGTAACCATTTCTTGTAGCAACTTATTCAAATTTATCTTCAATTCTTCCATCTTAGCATCCATGCCATTCATCTTAGCATCCATGCCATTCATCTTAGCTTCCATGCCATCCATCATAACTTGCACGCCATTCATATTAGCTTCCACACCATTCTTCTTAGCTTCAGTTACCTTTTCTGAGAGTGAAATTTGTTGTACTTGGTCTTCTAATTTTGACATATCATGTCGCATTTATTCCTCTTCTTCACGAGTCATGCTAGAGCTTTCAAGTTGCTTACTAGGTGATTCCATTTTATTTCTCTGGGGCATCAATTGATGCTAATAATTCTTCACTATTCCATTTCAATTCCTCCAAACTAATTTTTCAAACCAATCTTATGCAAATTTTTAAAAAAACTACATAGTTTTTTTCACTTTGTAAGAGCTCGGTATTGAATCTGTTGTATCTCTGTAACTGCAGATCTTGAATATCTAAAATCACATCTTTCAGTATCCCTTTGAGTCATATTTCTAACCCTACAAGTCTAATCAAGATTGAATTCTACAAGGAAGAGTTATGCCAACTCTCCCACAGTGACCTCCTTATATACTAGTTTAGTAGAGCGAACGTGTACGAAGTGCCACGTGTCACTATATCAACCTTAGGACCTGAAACCAATATACAGAAAACCAAAGTCTATCCTCTTTCTACAAATTCTTACAAAATTTAAATTTGATGCTCAAAGTGAATGTTATGACGATTTGCCCCGGATCAGCTGTTTGGAATGTAATCTAGGAGTTTGCAAAAACCCTAACTTCCTGAGATCATATCTCCAAAAATATAGCAAGACAAGATCTAAAATTTGGATCAAAAGTTCGGAAAGGTTTCATCTCAAATGTTTTTTTTTTCATATTCTGAAACATCACAGAAACATAGCTATAGCAAAAATTTCATGATGAACTATTTGGAGCAGAGAAACCCTAAAATCCAAAGCTCTGATACCAAATGTTATGAAACCAACTCACCAAAAGAGAGATCAATGACCTAGAAATCAACCTCTTTGAGGGGGAAACCTCCTTTACATTACACAAATGAAAAATTCTTGGATGATGCAAATGACAAGACCTCCTTCCTATATATAGGAGTATAAGGGGTTATAATATAATTAGCGCTGACATAACAATAATAATGTAAGGGCACAATAATAACAATAGTGCGCTTATCTGGGGTACAATAATAACAATATGGTGACTACATGGGCACAACAATACAATAATGTGGTTTTACTAATAACAATAAGACATTACACTAGCAGTGTAGAGACCTAACACATTTATGGGGATAGGTTGATTTTCCATAGGATTCGGGCTTCTTGGGGGGGCACTTGCCAGTCATCTTGATGCAATTGCTCAGTAAGAATTTTTTCCCTAATATTTTGTACTATTCCTTCCCATACCTTCTACTAAGTTGTGGCTTTATTCTTAAAGACTCTATGGTTTCTCTCTTTCCATATCGCCCATAGATTCAATCCTAGGGCCATTCCCCAAGCTCGATTTAATACTGGACTGGAGAAAATATGATTTCTCTAAAGAAGAATTATTTCTTTGATGCTATGTTTATCTCTGTCCATTCTTTCAAATACTCCTTTCATTTTCCTCCACTTTTCCACTGCAAACAGGCATGTATTTAGAATATGATCCATGTCTTCTCTGTGTTGATGACATAGCCAGAAAATGGAGGGGCCCTAAAATCGCATTTTCTACAATTGATCCCATGTCAAGATCCGCCCTTTTTAAACCATCCAAAGGAAATGGGTTACCTTGGGCCACCATCCTCCCTTCCAATTTTTTTTTCCATATGATATCTTGCCTATCCTCATCTTGTCTTACTTAAATGTCATATGTTTCGTTTATGGTGAAGGTTCCTTTTGTGGTGTGTCCCCATCGTAAAATATATGGATCATGTTGGATCGTTAGCTGTCTTAATTTCAATTCTTCGTCTAGAGTTTTCCACTATTCAATTTCCATTGCTTGGTCCTAGTCTTCCTCTATCTTCCATCTCCTCCAAATTCTAATTCTTTGGTCTTCTCTCCAAAATTTCTCAACCACATGCATATTATTGTCCTTGGTATATTGTTATATGTCCCTGAAATCTTGCCTATTTATCATTCTTTCACTTTGTTGCTACGATTCCATCCAGAATCTTGTTGTTTTTCCATTACATGTCTCCCAAAAGGCATGCTGGTTAATAAGGTGTCTATTATGGGCTACCAAATTCCACACAGTCGATCCTTTTGGGGGGTTCTTGATATCTCAGGGTATCCTTTGTTCTCTCAGGAATATTGTATTTTCTTGTACATATTTGTTTCCATAGGTTTGTTCCCCCTCCAATCCATCGTCACCATAGTTTTTATCCCATTTTTTGATTCAACATATAGGGATATCTAAGGCCAAGGCCACCATCCATTTTCTTTTTTGTCAATCTTTGCCATGATACCAGTGCCCATTTCCTAATCTATTGAGCCCTTCCCCACAGGAATTTCTTGAATATATCCACAATTTTTTAGCACACCCATTTAGGTGCTTCCATGCTTAAGAGTTGGTGAATAGGTATCGATTGTAGCACAGCTCAGAGAAGGATTGTTCTGCCAGCTATGCTAAGAAATCTGAAGGCCCAACAATTTAGCTTTCCTTGAAATTTTTGGAGGATGTGCTGCCAGCAGGAAATTCTTAACAAGTTATATGATAGGGGCATTCCCATGTATTTATATGGGTGGTTTCCCATGGTAAACCCAAGGATTATGGCTAGATGGGTCTTGACATTCCCTTGGGTATTGAAGAAAAAAATACAAAATTTTTCATTGTTTATCCTTGTCCTAGAGGCCTCCATAAAGGTGCTAAGGATTTCCTTGATTCAATAGGCTTCCTTCAAGGAGACTTCATAAAAAAGCATGATATCATCTACAAATTTTCGGTGGGTGATGGCTAAGTCATGACCCCATATCCATAGGCCTCGAAGTCTAGATTCTCTAACCTTATTTTTTATGTACTGGCCTAGCCCTTCCGCTGCAATGATGAACAAGAAAGGAAATATAGGATCCCCCTTTTGTAGGCCCTGAGTTGGATTGAATGACGATGTAGGGGTCTTTTTTAGTATGATAGAGAGAATGGGTGAGCGTATCATGGCAAGGATCTAGTTTATTCATATTTGGGAAAAACCATATGCTTTGGGGATGCTCGAAAGGTAGCCCCAACTGAGCTTGTCATAAGCCTTGTATAAGTCCAACTTTATCATCATACCAGAGAGCCTTAGGCCTTGAGGGAGTGGAAAACTTCCTGTGATGTGATGAATCCATCTAGGATTTGCCTACCTTCTACAAATCTTGTTCGTTCCGAAGAGATGAGGCTCAATAGAAGAGGTTTTAGTTGTTTTACAATAAGAGTATCAATGATTTTGTAAATAACATTACATAAGGCTATAGGTCAAAAACCTTAAGGATCTTCAGATATCGAACTTTTAGGAATCAAATCCATAAAAGTAAAGTTCAAACTGGGGGTTACCTTTTGGTTACAGAGTGATTCCTTGACAACCTCTAGGATGTCTTGTCCCATAAATTTCCATTTGGCTCGATACAATTTCGCGGTGAATCCATCAGGTCCAAGGGATTTATTTTTCTACATTCCATTGACTATATCTTCCACATCTTCCAGGGTAGCCGCACGCATCAGGGCCATGTTCCATTATTGAGTTATTAGATGGGTTATGTTTTGTGTGATTCTTTGTATGGCTTCTGTTCTATTCTCTAGGGGCTCTAAGATAAGGTATTTGAAGTGGTGTACAAGGAACCCCTCCATCTCATCATGTTGGATTCTTTTCTCCCTTTCCTCATCTTTCAAGGAGTATATTCTCTTATGTTGTTAGTGGTACACCATGGCTTTATGGAAGAATCTTGTGTTTTGTTCACCTTTCCTTAACCATTGGACCCTATATTCCTGTTTCTCGAGAATCTTGTCATGTTTTCTTCTTTCCTCCATCTTTTTTATTAAGATTCCTTCTTCTCAGACAAGCTCTTTAGATCTCCCTTCTTGGATAATTTGTTGTTGAACTTCTGACATATGCTTGTTTATCTCATTCTAGTCCTTAATAATGTGTCTAATTTCTTATTTATTCCCTTTCCTGAATTTCTTCTTTAGCCATTTAAGTTTCAGCTCGAAGGTATGCATACAATTTCTACCATGTTGTTCACTCCTTTCCCACCATTCCTCTCTTCTTTTAACGAGTCTCGGGACTTGTAGCCATAAGGCTTTAAACTCGAAGGTTTGGTTCTTAGGTCTTGCCTTTAGGTCAACCCCTAGTCATATAGGCTAGTGATCCAACCCAATATAGGGGAGGATCGAGGCTTCCATGAAAATATTGTGGCTTATCAACTGCTCCAAGAGGAGGAACCTATTGAGTCTGGATGCTATTTTATGTGTCCCCCCTCTTTGGGTGTTCCAAGTGTGAACACCATTGATTGTTGGCATATCAACAAGGTGTACATTTTCTATGGTTTCACTAAATACTTCCATATCCACATCCACCCTTCGCATTCCTCCCTTTTTTTCCACTAGGGTTGTAATCATGTTGAATTCTCCTCCAACTACCCATAAGTCCTCTGGGTAGAGGTTTCTCAGGCTTTCCAAATTTTGTAAGAAGGCTTCTCTTTCTCCATGGATATGAGGTCTGTATACCCTTGTAAGCAACACCCATTCTTTGGAACCTGTATTCTAGAGTTTTCTTGATAGAATTTTTGGTAAGCTGACTTAGCATTCAAACCAAAGTTCTTCATGATTCCATAAGATCGCCAGTCCCCCTGCACTACCATTAGCATGTTGGGCCATGACCTGATACTCATGTTTAAAATGTTCTAGATTTTCTTTCAGTTTCCTTTCACTCATTTTGGTTTCCTGGAATATCATAATATTGGGCTTATCTTTCTTCAATCTATCTTTAAGCTACCTATGTTTGCCTCTTTTGTTGAAGCCTTTAATGTTCCGGGTTGTAATAATCATTTCAACAATTTTAAGGGCTATTGGAAGACTTATGACAATGGAACTACTCTTCTATAATTTACTAGCAACTCACTGACCATCAAGATGGATTCATTCATCATTCTCCTTCCTCTATTTTTTCCTCCTTTTCCTTGTGTTCATGTGTCTTTCCGTTGGTTGACTTGGGACCCTAGATGGTCTGGTTGTGTTATAATAATTGAGCCGAGTTTGTCTCTATATTGTTTGAACATTTCCTTATAGAGTTGTTTCTGGTCTTCAAGAATGAATCTTTCATCCAAATGCCTCCATTACTACAACAACCTCTTCACCACATACTCCTCAACACTTAGGTCCTCTTTCTGGTTATCAATCTCCATTGGGTTTTGTTCCACCATTTGCATAATATCCTCCTTTCTTTTATTCACTTCTGCATCGATATTATTTAATTTATTACCCTCCAGTTCCTTGTCCTTTTGGATTTCTGTTTCCATGGTCCTGTCAAGCATGAGCTCTACCATTTCATCCTCTTGTAGCAAGGAAAATCGATTTTGGGTTCTATGTTCTTTCTCATTTTGTTTTACTCTCTGGTTTGTTGGCTATCTCCAATTCCTTTTCATCTGCTGCACCTCCTGAAAACCTTCTCCATATTCCTTTTTCATCATTTCCCCTACCCTTTTCTTCATAGAGGGGTTCTCCTTCTGATTGATTGGGCATGCCCAGTACAAGTGGCCATATTCATGGCTTCGGTGACACCTCAGAGGAATATTTTCATAGTCTAAAGGTTGTTGCCATATCTCATCATGGTATTCCAATTCTATATAATCTTAGAGCAGCTCCATGATATTCATGTAAATGTGATCTAGGCGTAGCAACTATATCTACCTTTTCATGTCAAGTCTGCCACTTTCACAAAGGTTCCAATAAAGTTACTTCTTCCTTCTAGGATTTCTGGGTCCCAAAAATCCATTGGTAATCCAAATAACCAAACACAAATTGGGGCAACCAAGAGCTTTACCTGGTCTGCATTGTAGCATTCCTCCCAATGTCTAATGAAGAGTCCTTCATTATTGAAGAAATATGGCCCATCTTCAAAAAACCTTTCTTTCTCTTCCAGATTAGAGAAAATGACTGTGACAAACTTGTTGCCCTGAGGTTGAGATTGATGTGTGCTTTTGACTTACATCATTGTTGAATCCATTTTATCAGCTCTTTCTTTATTGGCCATGCAACAGTGAACTTGCAGATAAGGGCATGGTCCTTCATGCATTTTTGATATTCCTCTAGCTTGTTTTTTGGGATAAAAAATATTGGTTTTTTTGTAGCTCTCAGCAAGCATTTCCCTCCCAAGCCTGCTTTCCATTTAGCTCCCAAGACCGGTATTACTTTTCCTCTTCCTCCATTACCATTGTTTTCTCCATGCTAGCTCGATTCTCCTATTGCAATGTTTCGATAGGAGGGGATCTCTCCCCCCTACCACTCCACTCATTGCTTCTTTAACAAGTTTCCATGGGTTAGTTCTGTAGTCCTTCATCTAGTTGTAAGCTCCCAGGGATGTTAGAGCGGATCTATTGAAACCCTAGAAACCTTACCTACTCACACTCTTTGCATTCTTGCCTCTGTCATTCATAAGACATCTCATTGTCATTTAATATATATCTTCTAAAATAATTAGTAGTTTATGCATCTATTACAAGTAATAGTAGCAGAAAAATATGGAAAGTTTTGCATAAAAGGATATCAGTCAGCCATGTAATTGTGAGAAAGTAAAGAAAAGAGAATTTTTCCCACCTTTGCACCTATTCATATTGCTCAAAACAATCAACAATCTCTTTCTTTTCTCAAGGAATCCCCTTTTGCAAGAACCAAGGTGCATATTAAATATTGAAATTCTGGTCTAGGATGTAACAAAGTGAATACTAATAATGGAAAGGGAAAGGGTCCTTATCTAAATTGGAAATCAAGGATAATAAAAGAAATGCGGTGTGTTACTTTGTGTTGATGACAGGTTCCTTTGAGAATTAGATGTCAGGAGAGGGACATATATTCATCTTGCATATGTATATTCATCATGACCATAGCAAACCAAAGCTATAATAACTAAATCTACTCCATCACTTTTAGCAACAAAAAATTTGTGAATAAACACTATAGCTCCAAATATCACTTGACACATATTATGATAGTTGTATTATATTCCTTCTTTGTTGTATATGCTAGGGATTAAATCTCTCTGCAAAGCAACAAGAACAACCTCCATACCGCACTCCAAAAGCCCAAAAACATCCTCTATTTCATGGAATCTATATACAGCTACATGCATAGTATGTAACATGAAGGGAAAAGATCATCAAATAAATGTCTTTGTTCTGTCCTATTATCACAAAATTTAGTACCCTAGTGTGAGGCCACACTAGATCCCCAACAAAAATAGGATCCACCACCACTATCACCTTAGTAATGAATTTCCATGTTGTTTTGTGTGAAGATATTATCCCCATAATTGTGTCAGGACTCAAGAATGAAGTCGTGGCAATGCCTTAAACGAATGTGTAGTAAATGTAAAGAGCAGGATTTCAAGAATTACCCACAACCTTGAGCAATTTTACTCTTTATTTTTAACAACGAATGTAAAATTATTGTTGTTCCATGGACATCTCATGATATATACTAGCTATATACGATATAATTACATGAGTTTATTGTTGCCCTGTGTTGATTTCTTTGTATATTGGAAGGTACTCCAAGCCCTAGGGTTTAGGGATTGGAGGGGAAAGCCCCAAAAGTAGGCTTGTGAGCTTGGAAACCAAGCATGGGGTTTTAAATCCATCGGGATTTGGTTCCAACCCATGATGAATTCGAGCTTCAAAAAATTTGAGGTGATAGAGCTTGGAGAGCCAATTCCAATGCTCCAAAGATGACTCAAATCAAAGCTCTAGAACTTCAGTTATGGATTTTTGAAGTTGTCATTAGTAGTGGGCTAGTCAAGTCATGTAGGATTGAGGAGGATTCATCCAATATACATGACCCTTCAAGAATTTGTGGAGCCCTCATGTTGTGCATAAATATTAGGTGATGTGATGACATTTTCCTCATTCATTTGTGCAACAAAATGCAAGAAATAAGCTCATTTGAGAGGGATGACACTTCTCTTCTAAGGCCATAGCAAGGAGGCATAACAACCTAGGATTTAAGGACTATTTGAAGGGTATTCTTAGGGGTCTAAAGTGTTGTAGAAGGGGTTTAACTCCCTTTTTTTTGACACCGCAACCTCTAGGACTATTTTGAGGGTAGAAAAAGGGTGGGAAAACCCTAAATTACCATGTCACAAGCATGAAGGAACCAACTATAGCATGTCGTAGTCATTTGAAGGTAGACCAAAGGTTGGTTGATGGTTGAGAAAACCCATATTTGGAGCCACCCTCCTTAATCTCTCAAGAAAGGGTATTCACATCACTTTGGTACAATTCTGGGTAGAAAAGAAGGTTAAAATATGGACTGAGTTGTGCCCTATCCAAGCCTAGTTGCAGCACTTATAGCATACCTCAAAATAGTGAGCTGAAGATATGCATTTTAGAGTGAATCTTGTGGTTGTTGACTCATTTCTTTGACTATATTTGGATCATTCTACATTATAGATTGTTGGGAGTGATTTGGTGGAGTTTCCTTGCACATGAAGGAACTCTATCTAGGAGAAGATGTAAATCTTATTTTTCAATCAAAAGGAGAAAGAAAATGATGTAAAGAAAAAAGAAAATTTTATAGTTTTGAAAAGAGTGGGTTTCATGCTTCATTATTAAGTCTCTTAGGTTTATCATGAGTGAAAGAGTCATTATTATTGTTAAAGACCATTTTGGGCATTTGTATCATTAAAATAAAAAATATTTTGTATATGGAAATGTCTAGAAGGCTCCTAAGAACCAATTCGCCAACCTACATGAAGTCGGCCTTGTGAGGGATATTTGAGCCCTAGGAAAGGCTATATAAAGTAAGTACTCGACCTAATTTATGAGGGACAAAAGAAAGCACATTCTTGGTTTGATCTGCAAATGAAAAGGGAATGTGATGGTCATATAAGACAAAGGAAGAATAGTGAAGAAGGAAGAACCTCTAGAATTAAGTGAAGACTTGAAATCCTGCCAACCTCTAAAGTAGATTTGTTGAAATAGGCAGACATGTCCCAAATCCGGTGAATCTGACATGATTCATGCCAATTCATGTCTAAAAATCGAGACACATTGTGTCTAATTGGGACACAATCAAATCTCAACTATGTCTCAATTTCTAGACACGAATCCGGAAAAAATGACCTGCACGGCCTAAAAAGGGCAAAATTTGTTGTTCTATTAATGATTTTCACTTCTCTCTTTTGTAGTAGGTTTGTTGTGGGTTTGCTGTGAGCAGTTTGGAGTAAGGATAAAAGGGTGTGGGAGCATTGTCAAGGAGATTCAAGCAACATGTAAGTGCATTTCCTCTCCATTTTCTTGCATTTATATTATAGTAGTTTGTATATGCATTTCTTTTACAAATTCATACATTTTTTGTTTATTTTCTTAGAGTATTCATGGCTCAATCAAGGGCAGTGTGCAATCGGCAAAGGAAGGGGAAGAATTTCCCCAATGGAGATGCCCCTCCTCCCCCAATTTCATTAGAGTCTGTTGCAAGTATTCCCTCTATTACAAGTAATGTTGAGGGAAGACTTCCTCCTAAAGGTAACATTGAGAAATATCCCTTGTGGAAATATGTCATAAGAGAGGAAGGGCCAAGAAACAAGGTGAAGGGAGAAGGCAATATGAATTGGAGATGTAACTTTTTGGACAGTATATTCATGAGAACATATTTCCATGTGAGAGGCCATTTGTTGGCTTTACCAAGTTGTGGAGTTGGCGCTTGTACAAAAGTTCCTTTAAAAAAGAGGAAATAAATGGAAAGAGGGTTCAATGTTGGTAAGGCAAATGTGGCTGCAAAAAAAGAAAAAAGAAACAAAGAATGATGACCCCCTTCTAGGTTTTAGGAAAGGAAGCAACAAATTCCCATTTGAGAGTTCTAGTGGGGGAATAATAGCAAAAGGAAAGGCAATTTCACTTGGCCCAACGGAAAATATTTTTCAAAAGGACAAACGGGAAGAGCTTGTTCTCACCATTGCCTTTTTTTCTATCAAAACTTCATATCCTTTAATGTTTCATGATCACCTCTATTTATTGATATGTATTGAGCTCTAACTCAAGGGGCTCGATCATTGTAAGTACCTCCTAGTTGAGAGAATATTAGAACCACATTGTTGATGAAGGAAAAAAACAAGGTGCAAAAAATACCTGAGCCTATTAAAGAATCATGGCCAACTTCTGGGGTTAGAATTGTTTTTGATGGATGGACAGATCCAACACAGCACCCACTCCTCAACTTCATGGTGTCTTCCTTGAATAGTGCAATTTTCTTAAAAAAAGTGGATACAGTTGGAGAATATAAGGATGCACAATATATGGGTGAGTTGTATATTAAAGTTATTGAAGATGTAGGTGGTGATTCTTATGTGAAAATCATTACAAATAATGCACTTGTTTGCAAGGTTGTTGGCATGATTGTGGGAACTAAATATCCACAAGTGTTTTGGACACCTTATATTAACCATTCATTGAACTTAGAACTGAAATTTGTTGCTTCTAATGTGCTTCGGATTGGTAACATTATTGAAGATGCACGACATATCTGTAACTTTGTACAAACTCATACATATTCCCTCACTATCTACAAGGAGTACAACAATCTATCATTTTTTATTATTGTGGATACATGGTTTGACTCTTCATTCATCACATTGAAGAGGTTGAGGGAGGTCAAGACCACTCTTAGGGCCATGGTTATTTCAGAGTTTTGATATTTTCGGAGAAAGATAGATCAGGTAGCATTTGAAAGAGTGTGGGACACAGTGCTAGATGATGGTTGGTGGGAGAGGGTAGATGTACTTATTCAGATCATGGACCCTATAATTTCTTTGCTTCGATTTGTAGATATAGACCAACACATCCTAGGAGAGGTTTATGAGGGATGGGATTCCAAGATTGAGTCTGTGAGGAGCCTTATTTTACATGATGAGTGCCCCAAGTATGAGACATAACCAAAAGCCTTCTGTGGAACTATAAAGGATATTCTTCTCAGCATATGGGACAAGAATTTTACACCTTTACATTGTTTGGGTCACTCATTGAACCCAAAAGACTACATCCATGAGTATTTGAATGTTGGACCTTCCTGAAGATTCCCTCCTCACATGGATGGTGAAATCTCACAAGGGAGGAAACCTGCATCCAAGCAGGTTCTTCAGGATAGAACATTGCTTAATGATGTTGAGGATGCCTTTGTAGAGTTTTCCATTAGAACTAGTCGATTTGCACGATATGATCTTATTAGAGATAGAGGGGGCTAAGAAGCCCTATTCTTGGTGGGAAAATCATGGGGAAATAAGCCCTCCTATATAACCATTAGCTATTAGGCTCCTCTCTCAGGTGAGTTCATCCTCTTGATGCAAGAGGAATTGGAGCACATATGGTAATTTATATAGTGTTAAGAAGAGCACGCTTGAGTAGCCTAGGGCAGAGGAAATAGTGTATGTCCACACCAACCTTTGTCATATTTACAAGAAGAGGGAGGAGTGGCTGAAGGGAAAGAAAAAGATGTGGGATGTGTTTCCTAATGATATGGGTCTGGACAATAGTGTTGAGTTTGCATTGGCCAACATCGATCTTAATGATCTAGTGCTATAGCCTGTTAGATTTGATGATGGTAATAATGGAGAGGGATCATCTTCCATGCCAATAGATGCATATATGACTTTAGATATAGGGGAGGAGGATGTAGTAGAGGAAAGAAATGTTGGCCATGATGATGAGGATAGTGATGATCATTTTGATTATGACTATGAGGATTGATGACCCATGAGTCTTGAGCTACCTACTTCCTTGAGGCTTATATACTTTTATTTGTTTTGTATTTTCTATTTTTATTTCCCATTGGCATTGCACTACATATGTAACATATTTTGAATTTGATGACTTAATGATAAAACTATAGTTGTCAATGTCTTTATCTTACTATATTTTATTTCTCATATTGGATGATTGATGAATTGAATATGCATTATCATTTATGAATTTAGAATTTATGATTTATCATTTATGTGGAATGTCAAAAATTACATTTGTATTTGAATTTTGTATGTACTATGCATGCCATAATGTTACTAACTTACTTTGTAAATAGTAAAACTTACATATAGATGAAGATATGTGCTTGAAATCAACAAAATTTGTATCATGAATGAGAATTTGTGAAAGAAATATCCAATTTTTAAAATGTGTGTGTGTGTGTGTGTGTGTGTGTGTGTGTGTGTGTGTGTGTGTGTGTATATGTATATATATATTATATATTATATATATATATATATATATATAATATATATTAATAAAATAATATATAACGTATCTGAATGTGTCCTATTATGGTGGAGTCAACGAGTCTAACACTCGAATCCCTGTATCCGATGATTCCTAAATCCACATGTCAAGTTACTTAATTTCCATCTATTCCTCACACGTACGAGTACCATAAGGTTTCTAAGGTTACCTCAAGTACGAAACTACTGAAGATGTTGTAGGTTCCTTTAGCAAGGACAAAAAGGCTAGAATAACTCTTGCCTCACTATCCTTGGAGATCTTACCTTGTGTTATGGAAGAGAAGATTGGTTGGTTGACATGGTTCTTGGTGGAAACCTAGGTCTAGGGTTTGGTCTTGGAAGTCTCCTTTGACATTGATTCTATAAGAAGAGAAGTTATTTCTTGGTTTTCCCCTTGGAGGGGTTTTTCCCTATCTTGTAACCTATATATTATGTTCATTATTTATGGTTGTGAATCTGTGATCTTCCTACTTTTGGAATTTATTTGATGATAAGAACATAAGCATAGCAAATAAGAAGAAGAATATAAATCACAAATAACTTTCATGAATGGAAAAATTGAATTAAATGTTTTCATAGTCTAATTTATCCAACATGGTATCAGATCTTAGGACAAAGTCATGGTATCTAAGAAGATCATTGTCAATAGTTTCCAAAGTGAAGGAAAATAGGATTGTTTTGTGTCTATCCTTTGTGACAGCAAACCAAGATTGGAGGAACAACCAATAAGGAGGAAAATGAGTTGTGATTGGTTTTCATAAAAATACAAAATCAAGTCCAAGTTATCTGTATTATGCCCTAGGTGTAGGCCATGACCTGAAAGTGTTTAAAGGACTCAAAAAACCTACTATAGTTTGGAAAGAAGATAAAGGGGCTACTATTTAAGAACCTTATTGAAGAAACCGAGTCACGGTCACTTCACAAGGAATTAGGCTGAGTTATAAGAGTTGTAATAGTGATTACAATGTGCCGTAATCAGAGGTTTAATTTCTCAAAGAAGTGCACATAAGCCTAGTTACAAGAAGAGTGAATGAATAAGCCTAGTTGCATCCACAATTGAAACACAAATATCTGAATGGGGCATTATTTTCATGATTATTTGAGGGCTGAATTAATCTATGAAATAGGGAAATACTTGAAGGACAAATCTAGACATTTTTTTGGAACTATCTTTGCATGGTATAGGTGATCATTCTCACTATGGTATTAGTCAAATTTTGTTGGAATAAATTGAAGAAAAGCCAAACCTTGTTAAATGACAAATAAGGATCCCAAAAAGGCGTATTTCTAGACTGGATATTAGCCCAGGTGTCAGCGTATGGAAGTAGAGGCCAAGAAAGGAAGGCTACATATATAAGAGGCATATTTGGAACCTATAATAAGGGTTGACATGGACTGCAATAATCCCTAACCAGAGGGTCAACATTGCACTATGATAGTGTAATCTTGACTCCATCAACAAGGGCATTAAAGAAATAAAGGATTGATGAATTCCATTTAACCTAACTTGCACAAAGCCCCAAAACATTTTAGAGTTT
>APFE030218505.1:111876-228322 GCA_000404065.3 Pinus taeda | reverse complement strand
TAAGTGAATAACACATTATCTTTCAAGAAAAAAGTGAATAAGACCCATAGATGACAATTTAGAAGGAAAACCAAGTTTATATTAGCTCTCATAGATGATTACATAATGGTCAAGTATCAGTCAAGTTTCGGTCGAGTTTCAGAGTTTTGTGTAGGCGTATGTCCTGAAACATCAGGATCCTAGAAGTTTCATGCAACATAGCGATTCAACAGTGGTAGGCATCCAATTTAAGGATCCATAGCAACATCTACAACATGCCCTTACCAGAAGTCAAAGAGGATAAAGAGGTTAGTCACCTTGAGAAGAGCATCCTTTCTTGACATATTTGAAAGCCTCTCTTGAAGCAGTTCGAAAGGAAAAACAACTTAAAAAACGAGATGAAATCCTTGGAAAATAGTCTCCTCAAAGTAAATTGGAGACAAATCCTTTATAGGAAAGGATGAGGCAAGGCTATCAGAAGGTATGTGTGATCTCAACGTAGTAAATACTCATTTACGTTGTTCTTTCTTAACGATATATAGAAAGTATGCATTAGGGTTTTGTTGCATCTAGCATTTGTATGCCTCATCTTGTTCAAGGCCTCTAGTATCTAGGGATTATAAACCCTAGAGGAATCTTAAATAAGAAAATCCTAGTAAGACTACCTAACCCTAATATGTTTGTTCCCTCATAAGCAACCTTGGCTTTTGAATTATAAGGTTTGCATATAATTTAGGTTTTATGGTAAAACACTGCGAGGGTAGAATTGAATGAAATATAGGATATGAAGTCTAAACCCTAGGTTTGATGTTTCCAAGGGAAATATCAAGGAATTTAGGGTTTGTGTCTAAGTACCCTAGTAATTCGTCCTCTAAGGAATCCATGGAAATTGTATATCATCATCATGCTCTCATATATATTTTGCTTGGTTTTGCATGTCAAGAAATGTTGCAGGTACACAACGAAGTAAGAAAAAAAAGAAGTATGGATAAGTAAATCATTCCTTATGCTTGGTAATAATAAGCATGATGGAAGGAGGAAACTGTAAGGACCTTGAAAAATCTGATGCTAACAAGATCATCAAAGGAGTGAGCATGTATCATTATGGAATCTTGTTTTAGTATGGCATCATAGATAGAAGCACCTAATAGTAGCATATTTAAAAGTCTACTTGTTTTAATTGCTTAATCATCTAACCTTTTAAGAATGAAAATACTAAGGACCATCTTGAGTAAGAGTTCATTCATACATCGTCTAACATTATGATAGAGGAAGTCATTATTCTTAGATGGATCATCACTATCATGTAAGATTCATCATCTCAGAAGACCCTTGGATGAAGAATTATGACAAGATTAGTATATACTCCATATTGAATGGAAACAATACTTTGAAAAAGGATCAAGGAATGAAGTTGGGTTTCTAGGGTTACCTCAAGTACACGGAAAATTTCAAGGATGGAAGTTTATCCTAGATTTTAGAAACCTCAGTGAATCTTACTAGTCACTAATATCAAAATTATAAAATGTTTGGTGATATTTTTGTAGAAATATTTAGATTTCTAATGATTTTATATTAGTATATGTAAAATGTTGGTGTTTTTAAGGTAAAAAAAATTATACTATAAAATTTGGGTGAGTAATTTTAGAAAAAATGGGAATTGGCAATTTTTTTTTTAATTTGAAAAGGCATGGAAAATTAGCCCACCTACAAATATTAGCCCCTAAAATTTTCCCTACTCAGGTACGAAACTACCAAAGATATTATAGGCTACTTTGGCAAGGACAAAAGGCTAGAAGAAATCTTAGCTCGCTACGCATGGAGATCTTGTCTTGCATTACATAAGAGAATATTGGTTGGTTGACTTGGCTCATGGTGGCATCCTAGGTCTAGGGTTTGATCTTGGAAGTCTCCTTTCAGGTTGATTCTATAAGAAGAGATGTTATTTCTAGGTTTTCCCCTTCTAGTGGGTTTTCCTTGGCTTGGAGCATATATTTTACATTCATTGTATATGGTTGTGATCTTCCTACTTTTGGCATTTATTTTATGATAATAAAATAAGCATAATAAGGAAGAAGAAGAATATAAATCAAAAATAATTTTCATGAATGGAAAAAGTGAATTAAATGTTGTCATTATCTAATTTTTCAAACACAATGATGGCTTCAAATCCTTCGAGCCATTCTCTTAGCCACATCCTTGCAAGAAATTTCACTTGTAATTTCTAAAATTTTGTTGCAACAAGGATCCCTCAAAATAAGTAGCCATTGGAAACTGTTTAACTCGAAATGAGTGATAATTGATTCTTCTAAAGCCCTATATTTTCCATTTTTTCTTCAATTTTCTACACCAACTTTGGTACATTAGATCTATCTAAAGTTGTCTTCTCCTATTTTCCTACTTTGTCAACATAGACTCATAGCTATAAGGAGGAGGATGAATAATATTTCACCTCCACTCCTGACTAATACTCACCATATTTCTATTTTTGAAAGCCTTCAATTACTTTGTGACATTCTTCCTATTCTTCCTTTATTAATCCTATACGCTTAATGCATATTCAATGTCTTAAAGTGACTTGTAATAATAGAAACATAGGTAATGCAGTGAGGTCCAATCCTCTCCCTATCAATTCATTCAAAAAATTACTTACATTCATGCGAATAATTTGATGAGACCTTATGAGCTCCTCTTGAAATTCATCTAAAGAAACTGTGATTAAACCCACAAGAAAATGCTTTGTTTCTACAGTTTGCACCTTGAAACTTAAGCGCCTAGTACTATACAAGCTAGTAAAGGTTACTATTATATGTTTTTGAACAAGAAAATATGATTGAGCCTTGAATTCGTTAGTGAATACCTGTTTAGTAAATACTAGATTTTCCACACTTTATTTTTTTTTAACTCCCCTGAACATCCCATTGTTCTTTTTTTTTCCTTTTCTATGTTTTTTTATTTGTGACCTATTGGGACTAGGTTTATTAAAACTAGTGTAGACTAAAAAATAAGAAAAAAATGTTTAAAATGTATTGGATTCAAAAAAAAGAGAATGGTGTTGAATCCAGGGCAAATAGATGGTCATATTTTTAGCCAACCTCAATTTTCTAAGACATGGATTTGGATAAAAGGACATGGTTTCAAGTACATTGCACTTACATTGTCATATTTTCATCAGAGTCTCATTTTTATAGTAAGTCTTACTTTATACATTGATAAAATTTCAAATCAAACAAGTTAATTGGATTTAATTAGCATTAACAAAATTTTGAAATAAAAAGGAGACAAGTTCCAAAGTTTTGTGGTTATCTATGTAACAACGAGAAATAAAACCAAAGCATACATTGCCAAAATCCATTGAGAAGAGCTAAAAAATGATTTAAATTCAATATAACTATGACAATAAACATAATAAGAAGGCTAGAGCCAAAATATACTTGTGTTTCACATGAACTCAACGGAAAATAAACTGGAAAGGGTCCAAAAAATTTTGAAATCGATGAATCGTGTCGAATGAAGGTGTAATGCTTTGGATCTCAAAACCAAAAAATGTCCATCCTATGTTTGTTGTTGGGTGAAATGGATAGGTTGCGGATTTGGTGGTTATTTTCCTCCTCACAGTGTCTATGTCTTCTGTGCAATTTTTTATGTGAAATTTGGGTGGATTTTTTTTTTATTTTTGGGGGTCGTTAGGTGATATTTAAAATTTTGGCAGATATTTTTTTTTGGGAGGGGTGATAACATAGCATTGTTGTTTAGGTCTAGGTTTGATGTTCAGACAGGTTTATGTTTGATGTTCAGAATTTGGCTTAAAAAAATTAATGTTGATAAATTTTCTTACTATTAATATTAATATTTCGGACAAGTAAGAGGTATGGGTTCTCTTTTTGAGACAGTTTAGTGGTTGGTACAATGGGGTGTTATCCCTCTATTCAATTTCAATTCTTAAGGGGTGACATTTTTGACCCATTTTGATAAAGCTCAAGAAGTTTTTTTAAATGCATTGCTCTTGGTAAAAATTTGTGGTTGGTTATGGTTGGTTGGCTTTGTGTTGGCAATAAAATTTTAAGTGAATGGAATTGTAGCTTAACGAGGGGAAAGTCATTTTTTTTTCCATTAGTTTTGAATTTTTTTTATTAAACCAACAAAGAAAAGTTGGTATGTATATTATTTGGGCATTGACTCCTAACATTTTTATGGTAGTGATTATTTATCCATTTTCATTGATGACAATATCAATTTGGAAGAATAATTGAAATTATATTTATTTGGTGTTATTTTGAGTGTATCTATGACAATGCATAAGTAAACCAAGATTAATGTCAAGATGGTCTGTATGTGTAATTTTGGAAATAAAATTGATGATCCAAACATTATTGTGGTTGTATTGTTCTGACTTGTCGAAGGGAGGTCTCCAATGGCCCCTTATCAAATGTGAGGTTATCCTCTCCTCTACGAAAACATCCTAAGCCATATGGGGCACAAGGACGTGGGCTTTCGACCACGTATATGTGCATGAAAATGTTGATATATTGGAATGGGTTAATAAGTGGTTAAACTTGAGTTTTTCCAAGGAGTGCCTTCTTCTTCATCATCATCTTCTTCTCTTTCTTTTTCTCTCTTTTACAGTGAGGAAAATTTCCACCTTAATCCACTCATTTTTTGCAAAATATTAGTGATTTGAAGTCATGTTAAAGTGGGCCAAAACCTTAAAGGAAAAGTGTTTTGGTCAATCTCTAGATAGGGTGACAGGGATGCGAACATCAGAGGAGGATAGTTCGGTACCCATTTGACCAACATACTCCACATGGTGAGTGCTCGAGGCTTGAGGGATGTGTGAGCATAAGACAATGCATAATGAAAAATAATGTTTAGGGCGATGGGAAATTGGGTGATGGTGGTGATGAATTTGGGTGTTTTGTAGGCATGATTATTGTGACAAAAGAAAATCAAATCAAGGTTATTCCATCATGACCATGAAATTCATCATCCATATTGAATGGAGGCTTGTATTTTGTGCCCTTTATCTATTTAGACAAGTTGGTTGAGAACTATTTTCATGCTCTAGGAGGAAGAACTAGCGAAATATCATCCTTATGCAGAAGTGGTTCAACAAGTGGAAGATAGCCAATTTCAATTATAAGGGATGAATGACACTAGGTTCCACTGAGAGAGATGACAAAACTATAAAAGAGAGCAATAATCATACCCATGTCCTCCAAGAAGACATTTTTATTGTTCAAGCTTACCAAGAATCAACTATAGTGAGGATTAGAAGCAGAATCGATAAGGAGGAGGATGTTGCATTCAAGAAAAAAACCAAGACCCCATACCATAGTGTGGAAATAAAACTGTAGGCATGGGTTCCAAATATGGGAATCACTTGAGCATGAGAGATGAAATATTCTCGTACAAGGCATAGTCTAGTTGTAGTGACTATAACTTGGTAAAGTTATTATAGTCAAGTGAGGAATTGGTTGGGTCCCCAAGTTGCAAAAAAAGTAAGGGTAGTTGTGAGGGAATGATAGTTAGGGAATGTGAGGGTATGGAAAGGAATGAAAGGCATGGTAACACATGCAAGATAACTTTAATGGATGGAAATGAATGTTACGTAGTGTCAGGACATCATAAGGGAGAACTAGGTCAAAATGCATGGAAATGAATGAATAAGAATGTGTGTGGAGGATTCTAAACAAATTCCAAGTGTGCGAAGGATGAAGTATCTTAAGGGAAGTTTAGAAGAGGATTTGTAGGAGGTAAGCTTAAAATTATGATAAGGAGTTGGGCATACGAGCTTCAGACAAAGGGAGACTTTGTACTAGGTTATACACTATTTTGCCAATGACTTGGTTGGGTTCCCAAGTTGCAAAAAAGGTAAGGCTATCTATGATGGCATGACAAGTAGGGAGTGCAAAGGTTTGTCAAGGAATGTAATGAAGTGATAATACATGCTAAATAGTTCCAAGGCATGCTAGGCATCCCAAGACATGTTGAGTGTTAAGGCATGCCATGATGTTCCTAGTGCTAGGGTGTGCCAATGCATGCCATGGAAACACAAGGGATAAAAACTAGTTTCAAATGCATGGAACCTAATGAATAAGAGTGTGTTATGGGGAGTGTCAAGAAGTTCTAGATGTGATAAGGAGGGAGTGACAAGGTATGATAGGTAGTGCTAAGGAATACTAGAGTACCAGGGCATCATGCCAAGATGTGTCAGGTGCCAAGTTGTTCCAATGCATTTCAGGCAGTATTAGGGAGTTCCAGGGAAACAAAATGGAGCACAAGGTCAAAATGCATGGAAACGAACGAATAAGAGTGTGTGATAGGGAGTGTCAACGAGTTCTAGTTTGTTAACGAGTGGGTGACAAGGTTATATGTCAGGTAGTTAGAAGGCATGCTAGAGCGACAGGCATGTGAAGGAGTGCTAGGGTATGTTAGGGAGTGAAAAATAATGGCAAGTAATGTAGGGGATGCTAATATGTGTGGCATAGTTCAAAGGATTCAAAGACATGTCAGGTTTTATGGCATGTCAAGATGTAAACTATGTTGCTTAGTTGTTTTAGAGCCACAGTTGGGCGTGAGCCTTTTCTTCGTAACTTTTTAAGTTGGATGAGTTGAGATTGGACATCAATAACCTAAAATGAATTATCAAAAATTATTAGGTGAAAAATGTATACTATATTTGTATGTCATAACTTATCCAAGTTTCTATAAGCGAGGCAGGATTTGTTTGGGTTGCCAAGTCGCAAAAAAAGTAAGGGTAGTTGTGAGGGCATGATAACTAAGGAGTGTTAGGGAATTCCAAGGAATGAAAAGGCATGCTATAAACACATGCTTGAAAGTGTCAATGCATCCTGAGGAGTGTTAGTGAGGGTCAAGGCATAATAAAGGAGAACTAGATAAAAATGCATGGAAATGAAGAATAGAGTGTTTGTGAGGGAGTGTTAGTGAATTCCAGGTGTCCCAAGGACAAAGAGTGTTACGAGAAGTTAACAATAGGATTTGTAGTAGGCAAACTTGTGGTTGTGATAATGGGATGGACAAAGAAGTTTCAGATAAAGGGATACTCTATGTTGGGGACAACATTGTTTTTACTTTGGCGATTATTTTATACAATATGTGGCACAGTTTGGTCGCATGCTCATGTTTTAAACTATTTTGGACAATTTCATATTGGACATTGTTATGTATAACTTTTTGGGCACTTGACTTGTGCCAACTTATATCTTATGTGTCTTGTGCATCTTCTGATTCTTGAAAACTCTCAGTCAATTCTCCAAAATTTACATGAACTGGATATATATGTGAAATATTCCTTAATTGTAAGTTGTGTTGCTTAGTTATTTTATGCCCATGGCCAAATGTGATCCTCGTCTTGGTAACTTCTTAAGTGGGACAAGTTGATCTTGGGCATGAGTGGCCTAAGATGATTTATAGCTAGTTCTTAGGTGAACAAGGCATGGTCTAGTTGTAGTAAGAACAATTGGTCAAGTTGTTGTGGCTGAAGCAGGCTAATGTCACATGAATTGTAGTAGCCAAGGACTTGACTGTGTTCCCATTTTACACAAAATGTAAGGCTAGTTGTGAGGGAATTAGTGCTAACGTGTGGCACAGGATGATAGGGCATGCTAACATGTGCCAAATAGTGCAACAGTGTGTCAAACATGTTAATATGTTCCAAGTGATAAGGCATGCCAAAATGTGCAAGGGTGTGAAAATGTGTGTTAGCGATTGTCAAGGAAAGAAAAGGGGAAAAAAGATAAACTACAAGGAAATAAACACATAACAACGTTATTAAGTCATCAATTTACCTTATCCAAGAGGGGCATGCTAGTCACACCAACATTAGGTGCCAATACATGCCAGGTGCCAAGTGTTAGTGCATTATAAGTGCCAAATATTCCTTTGTCACTTCTCTCATACTTTTCAATAATTGAACTCAAATAAATTTAATCTTAGGCCATGTCAAACCATGCCAACACATAACAAAGCATACCAAGGCATATTGGTGCATATTAGGCATGATAAGGCTTTATAAGTGACAATGTGCACTAGGGAGTGTTATGCATTCTCTGTAGTGCCAGGGCATGTCAAAGAGTGTTAAGGTGTGCTATAGGGTGACAATGCATGCCAAGAAGTGCTATGGAGTACTATGGAAACATAAGGGAGCACTAGGTAAAAATAAATGGAAGTGAATGAATATGAGGGTGTACCAAGGAGTGTCAATGAGTGTTAGGTGTGCTAAGGAGGGAGTGAAAAGGTATGCTCGGGAATATCAAGGCATGTCAATAAGGAATATTAGGGAGTGTTAGGGAAATGCAAGGGAGCACTAGGAGAAAATAATGCATGAAAATCAATGATTAAGATTTTGTGATAGGAAGTGTCAATGAGTTCTAGTTGTGCTAAGGAGAGAGTGACAAGATATGTTAGGAAATGTTAAGGCATGTTAGGGGATAGGGAAACATTCCAAGATGTTGTAGGTGCTAGGGTGTGCATTGCATGCCAGGGAGTGTTATGGAGTGCCACATAAACAAAAGGGAGAACTAGTTTCAAATGGATGGAAATGAATGACTAAGAGTGTGTGACAGGGAGTGTCAACGAGTTCTAGGTGTGCTAAGGAGGGACTGAAAATTTATGCTAGGTAGTTCCAAGGAATGCTAGAGTGCGAGGGCGACATGCCAAGATGTGCCAAGTTCCAAGGTGTGCCAATGCATGCCAAAGAGTTATAGGGAGTGCCATGAAAACATAAGCGAGAAATTGTGCAGAATGCGTGAAGATGAATGGATAAGTGCGTGTGATAGTGAGTGTCAGTGAATTCCAAGTGTGTTAAGGAGGGAGTGACAAAGTTATATGTTAGGTAGTGCCAATGCATGTTGGAGTTTTAGGGCATGTCAGGCAGTGGTAGGGTGTGCTAGGGAGTGCCAAAGCATTCCAACGAATGCATGGGATGCTAACACGTGTCACATAATTCTAAGGGATTGTTAGACGTGCCATGTATTATGGCATGTCAAGATGAAAACTATGTTGCTTAGTTGTTTTATGGCCACGATTGGACATGGACCTTAACTTGCTAACTTGTTAAGTGTAATGAGTTAATATTGGACATAAGTAACCTAAGATGAGTTAGATTCCATTCTTAGGTGAACAAGGCATAGTCTAGTTGTAGTAATTATAACTTGGCCAAGTTGTTGTAGTCGATGCAGGACTTGGTTGGGTTCCCAAGTTTAAAAAAGAATTGAGTAGGACATGATAGCTAAGGAGAGTGAGGGCGTGCCAAGGAATCAAAATATGTGCTAACACATGTTGAACACTACCAATACATGTCGAGGAGTGTTTGGGATTGTCAAGGAACATAAGGGAGAACTAGTTCAATGTGCATGGAAATGAATGAATATGAGTGTCTACCAGGGAGTGTTAGTGAATTCTAGGTGTCCCAAGGATGATCTGTGTTAGGAAAATTTCATAATAGGACTTGTAGGAGGAAATAATATGAGTGCGATAAGGGCATGGGAAATGTGGTTTCAGACAAAGGGAAAATTTTGGCTAGTCACAACACTATTTTTTCAATGACTTGGCTAGGTTCCCAAGTCAGAAAAAAGTAAGGCTATCTATGAGGGCATGACAACTAGGGTGTGTCAAGTTGCACAAAGAATGCCAGGAAGTGCTAACACATGCTATAAATTTCCAAGGCATGTTGGGCATGCCACTACATTCCAAGTGTTGAGGTGTGTCAAGCTTTAATAGGTGCTAGGGTGTGGTGCCAATGCATGCTAGGGAGTGCAAGGGAAACACAAGGGAAGACTAGTTTCAATTGGATGGAAATGAATGAATAAAAGTGTGTGATAGGGAGTGTTAGCAAGTTATAAGTGTGCTAAGGAGGGAGTGACAAGGTATGTTATGTAATGCCAAGGCATGATAGAGTGATAGGAAAGCATGCCAAGATGTGCCAAGTGCCAGGGTGTGTCAATGTGCACCAACGAGTGTCACAGAGTGTTAGGGAAACAAAAGGGAGCACAAGGTCATAATCCATGTAAATGAATGAATATGGGTGTTTGACAGAGAGTGTCAATGAGTTCCAAGTGTGTTGAGGAGTGAAAGGCATGCCTGGAATTATTAGGGAATGCTAGAGTGTTAGGGTGCAATACTGCTAACATGTGCTAGTGCCTGCAAGGAAGTGTTAGTTAGGAGAGACAAGGAAACACAAGGGAGAACTATGTCAAAAATGCATGGAAATGAACAAATAAGAATTTGTGATTGGAAGTATTAGTGAGTTTTAGGTGTGCTGAGGAGGGAGTGACAAGGTATGCTAGGTAGTGTTATAACATATTAGAGGCTAGGGAAACATGCCAAGATGTCCCATATGCTTGGGTGTACCAACACGTGCAAAGGAGTGTTAAGGAGTTCTAGGGAAACACACATGAGCACTAGGTAAAAATGCATGGAAATAAATGAATAAGAGTTTGTGACTAGGAGTGTCTATGAGTTCTAGGCGTGCTAAGAAGAGAGTGATAAGTTATGATAGGTAGTGCGAGGGAATTTTAGAGTGCTAGGGTGACATGCCAAGATGTGCCAAGTGCTAGGGTGTGACAATGTGTGCTAGGGAGAGTTAGGGAGTGTGAGGGAAACACAAGGAAGAAGTAGGTCGAAACGCGTGAAAATAAATGAATAAGAGTGTGTGACAGGGAGTGTCAACAAGTTCTAGGTGTGTTAAGGAGGTAGTGCCAAGGTATGCTAAATTACCAAGGCATGTTGGAAGTGCTAGGGTGTGCTAGGGAGTCTCAAAGCATGCCATGTAATGTAGGGGATGCTAAGACATGCGACATAATGCCAACACATTCTAAGACATGCCAGATGATATGGCATGTCAAGATGTAAACTATGTTTCTTAGTGTTTTTATGACCATGGTGAGCTGTGTTGTGGTAACCTTTTAAGTGGGATGAGTTGAGATTTGAAATGGGAATCTTAAGATTACTTACATGTAGTTCTTAGGAGAACAAGGCATATGTTGAATTTCCACGACACATGAGAATCTAGATTTGATATTAGAATATTTTATTGAAAACACACTCAAGTGCCACAACACATCTACTTTTAACAAAGGAATCTACACATGCCAAGCAATCAACTAGTGCACATGACAATTTTTAACTTTTTCAAAACCCTTTTCATTATATTACAAAATATAATAGAAAAAGATAGAGCTCTCGTACTAGGGATCGCGAACCTTTAAAATCACACTGATACAAGGAATACAACTAGGGTTTGGTGTTAGTCCTTCGATAACCAATCTACCTTGAGAAAGAGAACAATTTACCTAATTTCTGATGGTGGACACACAAGAACCTTTCAGTCCAAGTGTCCTAAACACACATTTGGTAGGTCATTTTGCCTCCCATTCTAGAACTCCTCAATATGCCTCTATCAATGAACTCAACTCCTTTAGCTTACTAAACTCAAATCAACAAACTTTTCCCTCTAGCTACCTCCTTTTTCCTTCAAGCTCTGCAACATTTAGGTTATTCGATAAGCTATTCATAACTCCATTTGTGAACAACTCTTTGGTCTGCCAACTTTTTCCATGTTGTTGCTCGAATATGACAAGCATAGGGATATTGATATTTCCCTTCTTCTCACTAAATCAATCCTCTATAATACAATAAACTAGGGTTAGTTGGCTAACCCACTTGATTTCTACCTTAGTCCTTCAAATTATGCACATCCTTAGGCCCAATAAACCTACCTTTCTACTAGTCCTTTTGTTCTTCACAAGTACAGGACTTAGGGCTCTTCTTTGACAGTCACCTAACAACCCTCCAACTGTACTTGGATTGCCATCAATTTTCCCAACCACGTTCAATTATTTTACTAATGTAGGGCCCAAAATGCTGCCCTCAACTATGGATATTCAAATATGTGACCTAATAGTGATTTGAGTCCTCTACAAATCATTCTTATTGTGTACCAATTTCGTTGCTTTCCAATCTATGAACAAATATGAACTACTCTTTTCATCCTTCTAACAATTGGAGGATGACAAAACTAGGGTCACAAATCATACACTAACAATCCATTGACTAATTGTTTATAGGTTTCTTCAGATATTTGTCCAAAACTCTATGGAAAATCCACAAAAATCAACTCCTCTTCATGTCAATCCATTCCTCATATGGCACATTTCTTCTACTCAATCTTCTACACAGGTTCCACCCTTCTTTGGATCTGTTATCTCCACACATACTTTTTCAAACCATCTTCTAGGTATGTGGTCTATATTATAGATATAAACCTTGTTGTAAGGGTCATTACCCCTCTTATTCTACACATATTTGTCATAGTCTTAAGGGCATAACTTACGGACTAAACATGCTAGGAAACTAACCTAACTAGGGAATTATACTTATGTTCTAATTTCTTTAGAACAAACCCTATCCACCAATAGTAAAAACAAATATTACCTCCATAAGGGACTCCACCTAACTCATATGGATCCATAGATTATGGCCATTTCTTTGACTAAATCTTGACCTGAACTTTAGATCTCTACAACCCTCAAACTATGATTACCTAAGTTAATATTACACCTACGACTACTTCTGTTATGGCCTTAAATTCAAATGTAGTCCCTCATCCATTTGTGTTGGTATTTATCATAGACCTTGTGGCCTACTAACCAGAACGAGATAGGCTCTCAACCCTCTCATCTATTTCAAAATTTGATGTAGCCTTCACATAGAAGCACCACTGGAATCACATGCCCAAATTCTCAGGGGTTTCCTCTCTTGAGCTCGATCTACGAGAAGAGAATCAACAATATTTTATCCTACTTCCTAGCTCGATCCAATTAATGTATGCGACATTGTTATCAATGCTCACATGATGATCTTGCTCTTGGTGGATGATCATGGCCTCCCTTTAGCAACACATACTCAACCCTCTAACTTAGCCTACTTTTGGACTAAATCTCTCCTAGCCTCCTTGATAAAATTAACTCCTTCTCACTTGATGTTTCTTCCTTCATACTAAGGCATCCTTAAATATATTTTCCTAGCTAGGATTCTTAGGAACCCTCTAGAACTTACGAGTTTAACCACTTAGACCTTAGGAAATATTACTTTTCCTTTTTAATTTTCTTCTAGATTTTAAACCCTAGCTTGGGTCCAAAACCCCTTGGCTTTGGTCCTTTACCCACAAATCATTTTTTCACCAATCTCACACAAAGATATCTCAATAGGCTTGTGGAGTACCTCCAAGGCTACACAATTCAACAATATAGTGTAGCTGTAGTAACTGTAACTTGGTCATGCTCTTGTAGTCAAACGAGGACTTGGTTAGACTCCCAATTTGTAAATTAATTAAGGGTAGTTGTGAGCAGAAGTATAGCTAGGGAGAGCTAGGGCATGCCAAGGAATGAAAAGGTGTACTAGGACATGCCAGACAATGTCAATGCATTTTGAGGAGTGTTAAGGAGTGTCGAGGCATCACAACGGAGAACTAGGTCAAAATGCATGGAAATTAACAAATAACATTGTGTGCGAAGGAGTGTCAGTGAATTCAAGTGTGTCAGGGACAAAGTGTGTTAGGATAATTTCATAATAGGATTTGTAGGAGGAAAGCCTACAGTTGCAATAAGGGGCTCGACAGAGCCATATTAGAAAAAAACAGACTTTCTGGGAAAAATATTGTTTTTCCTTTAGCTACTATTTTTATATGACATGTGGTACACTTCACCGAATGCTCATGTTTTAAAATATTTTAGACAGCATATTTTTCATTATTATGTATAAGTTTTGGGGCACTTAGCTTTTAAATAATGAATCCATACAGGTGAGGATGGTTTTAGATAGAGGAGGAATGACCTGTTCTAGAGTTTTGTGAACCCAACGTTTCAGATTGCCAAGTGAGTCCATTATATCTTGTTGGATTATATCTTGTGTGCATTGCACGTCTTGTGGTTCTTGAGAATTCTCAGTTAATTCTATCCTATTTATATGAACTAGACATACATGTGAAATATTTCATGTGCAAGCTATGTTTCATAGTTGTTTTATGCCCATGGCTAGATGTCATCCCTGTATTGTTAAGTTCTTAAGTGGCACAAGTTGAGTTCAGACATGAGTGACTGAAGATGAGTTATAGGAAATTGTTAGGTGAACAAGGCACAATCTACTTGTAGTAGGTGCAATTGGTCAATTTGTTGCAGCTGAAGTAGGCTCATGTCACATGAACTATAGTAGCTAAGGACTTGATTGGGTTCCCAAGTCATGAAAAAATGTAAGGCTATTTTTGAGGGCATGAGTGCTAAGGAATGCTAGGGAATGCTAACATGTGCCAAATAGTGTGAAGGAATGTTAAATATGTTAAGATGTGCCAAAGGTTAAGGCATGCCAAGATGTGCAAGGGTGTGACAATATGTGTGAGGGACTGTCGAGGTAACAAAGGGGATAATAAAGTTAAACTACAAGGAAATGAACACATAAGAGGATTAATAAGTCATTAATTTACCTTTTCCAATAGGGGCATGCTATGCACACCAACACTAGGTGACAATAGGTGCCAGGTGCCAAGTATTACTACATTCTAAGTGCCAAATGTTCCATTGTTAATTCTCATCTACTTTCCAATAATCGATATCAAATAACTTTAATATTAAACCATGTCAAATCATACCACGGAATATCAACGAATTGTAGACATGTTAGGACTTCCAAGTACCAACACGTGTCAAGTGCCAATGTTTGTTAGGAAGTGATACACAACTTATGAAGTTGCAGGGCATGTTGAAGAGTGCTAAGGTGTGGCAGAGAGTGTTAGTGCATGTTGAGGAGTGTTAGGGAGTACTAGGGAAACACAACAGAGCACTAGGCCAAAATGCATGGAAGTGAATGAATATGAGGGTGTCTCGGGGAGTGTTAATGAGTGCTACCTAGCATACCAAGGAGGGAGTGAAAATGTATGCAAGCCTTGGTAAGTCATGCCAAGGAATATTAGGGCATGTCAAGAAGTGCCAGAGTGTGCTAGGTAGTTCTAATGTATGCGTTAACATGTGCCAAATAGTGCCAAGGCATCGAAATACATGCCATATGCTAAGGCATGCTAGGATGTGTATATTTCCTGGGTATGCCAATATGTGTCAAGGAGTGTCAAGGCAACAAAATGAAGAACCAAGATAAAAGGAAAGGAAACAAACACATAAGAGGGTCAATAAGTCAATACTTTATCTTTTTCAAAAGTGGCATGCTAGGCACACTAATAATAGGTTGCAATACATGTCAGGTTCCAATGTGTGCCAAATTCTAATGAATTTCAATGCATGCGAAAGTGTTCTAGGGCATGCTAGGTTCTACAGTGCATGCCGACACATGGTAGGAGAGTGTTATTCTATGCTAGGGTCTGCAAACATGTGCTTGGGTGTCCTAGTCATGGAAATATGTTCTAGGTACAAATATGTTTGAAGACAAGCAAGGTGCCAAGGAATGCCTGTGCCAAAGCATGTTAAGGTGTGCCAATAGTTTTGGGGAGTGCTAAGTCTCTCCCATAAATATAATTGATAGAGCTTGATTATGTATTAAATAATGTAATTCCTACACACACTAGTGGAACTTTATCTAAAGGGAATTTGTTAGGTAAAAAAACTAATAGAAATGAATCGGGTGTTGACTGATAGGGAAAACATAGTCTTGTTACTTGAGGGAATGATACACACTAATTACTTCTTAACAAGTTGACCGACTCTAACAACTATGACCTTGGACACATAATTAAAAAGACTCCAGAACAATGGTCTTAGATCGTTATCTTTTGACAAAAAATATAGTAACATGAACATAGCTTCATAAAAAATTCATTGGAATGATCAATGATGATGAGAATCTTTTGACCGTCGCCAAAAGTAACCGAAAAGAGCATTGGTGAGGTTCAATAAAATATCATCACTAGAAGTGTCACCAAAGAGAGAATTAGTGACAGACCTTTAACAACCCTAACCAAAAGTGTCACTAAAAATGGATTTGGTGACAAACCTTAAAGTACCATCACTATATGCACTTACAACAATGCTATTTTAAGGACCGTCACCATATGTGACATTGGTGACAGACCATAAAGGTTCGTCATAGGCATGACCCTCACCAATGACCTTTTTCGTTGTAGTGGTTGTTTTAGTGTTTGGTGTCTGGTTGATTTATTTAGTTCATGGTATGTTTGCGAGTTGGTTGAATGTTTTATGAATTTCATAATATGAGTACGCATTCCAATGATCGTGTTTTAGGATGATTGTACCAACATCTATATATTCATACAATTGATATGTACTTGAAGGTAGTTGAAAGTTGTAGCATTATGTCTAATGAATATGAGTTGACTATGGGGTATGACATGATTTCTACTCTTGGTAAAGGTTAATTTGAAAATGATATATATTATTGACTTGATGATTGAAACATGTCGTTGACATGTGTGAGTAGCTAGAGGGTAACATGCTTGGTATTAGTAAGACAAGGTAATGGTCTATGTGTTTATATAACTAACAGTTGGGTGATGTGATCGTGCATAGTACGCCTCGATTGCAACATGGTAAAAGGGTAAAAGGAAGGAATTTGACAAGAATTCCTATCGCTATGTTTGGAAAGCCTAATTCCAAACAAGTTAGTGCTTCACATGTAGGAAGTCCTCTTGACCTTAATATAATTTGGTTGACATTATGGGGATATCTACTATATTCATGAACATGTATTTGACAGGTATACTAAATAGTCTTTAGTTATAGGTGGACCTATCAAAGGATTGGAGTCCCTTGGGAGATGTCATGAATGTGTTCAGTTATAAGGAAACATGCTTCGAGAAACAAGATAATGTATCTAGTGGATGGTTGTATTTATTTATGTACTGACAGTTATCGGTTTATGGTAGTATGATGCAGGGAGTTGCATGGAAAGATATATTTCTATGAATCTTCAAGAAGGTTGAGGTTGATATTTCCTTGGGAACCATGGGGATTGAGTCATGATGTCTATTGTTAGTCTAGTGCTTTTGGTCTTTTGTGATTATTGCACTTGATTTGTTATTTTGAGTGTGTCTGGTGCATAGTTATGAGACTTTGTTGCAGTGTCGTATCATTATTGGTTTTCATGGTTATCTTCTTAGTTGTTTCTTGGATTTCCTTTTATGTTTTGAGTATTGGGAATTGGTCGAGAAAGAGGAAGTTAATGGAGCTCTGGGAGAGTTGTGTGGTACTCAATGGATGGTGTAAGACACGGATGAAGCTCGGTCAATGAGTAAGTGCAATGGAGGTTAATACTATGAAAATTGGTTGGGATGGTTTGGTCCATTATGGGAAATGGACAGTGGCAGCACAAACATGAGAAAGGTAACCAGAAAAGGTAAAGTAAATGAATTTGATGTGTTGGATTCCTTGGCTATGATGGAAACCATTGTTCTCAATGTCCTACATGTTGTGCACAAATAAAGGAATTTCTCTTAACCTTGACCTTCATATCTAGTAATTATGTTATGATCATGATGATGGTAACATTTATATATACATATATATATATATATATATATATATATATATAATATATATATATATATATATAAAGATATATATATATAGATATATATATATATATATATATATATATATATATATATATATAATATATATAATATATATATCTAGTAATTATGTTATGATCACGATGATGGTAACGTTTATATATATATACACACACACACATACATGTAGGTGTCTATGTCATGTTTGACAGGGTTGTCATGGATCATGATTATTAATGCTAACATTTATATGTATGTATGTGTCCATGTATCTATGTCATTAGCTGACAGGGTCATAAAGAATCATTCCTAAGGATGAGTGATTTCTTAAGCAGGTGAATGACATGAAGAGGTTCCTGGCCTAACGAGGAATCAATAGGGAGGAGTAGCCCTGGAAAAATATATGAGGTTAGTATCATCTGTTTATGAGTTGATATTATGTGATCATATTATGTCTATCTTATAGACAAGTTACACTGAGGGATACATCAATGAAATGAAAGTAGTGTGGTCTGTGACCTATTGGGAGAAGCATGGATAAGACACTAGAAGCAATGTTGCTTGGTAAAGACAGTATGGTTTTAGATGTGTGTTGCTATTGTTCTGCACATGTTTCATATGTGATTTTATGTTCATGTAGTGTTGTGTGGATATTGCATATGCAGTGCTAGGTATAGATGGTGCCATGTAAATGTTTGATATGTGGTGTTGTGTATAGATGATGCTATGTACGTGTTGGATATGCAGTGATATGTACATGTGGTGGTGAATGCCTATTGTACATGTGGAGCTATGTACATATAGTGTTGTATGCACGATTGTACAAGTGGTGTTGTGTGCATGTGGTGATGTATACATGTTGTACAAGTGGCGTTTTGTGCAAGTGGTGTTGTGTACATGTTGTGCATGTGGCATTGTGTACATATGATGTCATACATGTTGTGTGTGTGGTACTGTGTACAAGTGGTATTATGTACATGTTCTAAAGTGGTAAAGTGTACATGTGGCATTGTGTACATGTTGTGCAGGTGGTGTCATGTACATGTGATGTTGTGCACATGTTTTGAAGGTGGTTATAGTGTACAAGTGGTACTATGTAAATGTGGTACAGAGGGTACTGGTGTATATTCATTTATTACATGGTGTTGTAAGACATGTGTAGTTGTGTGTGTGTGATTCACACTCTGTGTATCTGAACATGGTTAAGGAGAAGGCACTAGGTGGTTGTCTAGTGTGGCAACCGATCTAAGGTGTGTACGAAATAAAGACAAAGGTAGAAGCTAAGGATTAATGAAAGGATAAGTATCAAAATTTTATCTCATGTAACTTATGACTATGGTATATGATGATTCAATGTGATCTATGATTATGATTTATGATGGTTACATGTGATTTATGATGTTAATCTATGATGGTTGTGTTTTGAGCTAACAAGATGTGATATGCTTATACATGATGTTTCGATCAAACAATTAGTTTGACTTATTGTGGAAAGAAGTAAACAAGATTGCAAGTGTACCTTGTTGATGATCTACCAATGATGTATGATTTGAGGTTATTTCAATTTATTTGAATCTAATGGATATTATGTGTTTGGAATAGGAATGCATGAACATGCCTTGTTGGATGGTTGAAATTGACTGGAAGAATTGACAGAAGCAACAAAAAAATTTGGAACATCCAACAATATGATGGTAGAGTACTTCAAGAACAGGACCATTGCGGGACACTAGTACCTAATAGGGTCCATTGATTTCCATGAGCATGATATGAGTGGTATGATGGTTCTAAGGTAGGTATATGCCTTGCTTTTGTATATTCTAATGCGAGGAAGCCTTGCTAAGGGATGGATCACGAAGGATAGAGGATTCTCACGAACATGGAAGGTGAGTGACAACATGGAAGGGGGTGACTGGATTTCCCAAGGGACTATGTAGCAGAGAAGGGAAGGTCGTGGATATATTGTTTCATTCATTAGCATTTCCATATGAAATCATATACACATTGGGAGTGTTCCTTAGAACAATGAGATGATAACTATTCATTGAGAGGAGAAGGGGTGCAAGATTGTCGCACTGGACATTGGATGCAGCTTTGGTTGTGAAAGTTGATTCTAGACTTATTAGGATGGAGATGAATCTTGGTACTACTTTCAAGGTGGAGGTGTAATCCCCTAGAATTCAATTGTTGATTGATATGAGAAGTGTATCCCTTTATTTACTATTTTAGGAAATGTGCATATGTGTATAGGTGGTTATTATAAATACCATAATGGTTTGTGTTATAAAGCTCCATTATGTGGTATGTTCTCATGTTGTCATGATGTTTTTCTTTTGAGCAGGTCTTACATTGTACATACTAAAATGAGATAAGTTATAAATCCCCATGAGAAATACGTTTGTTTCATAGCAATTTTACTAAGGTATTGGTGTGGTTTAACACTGAGGATGGTGTTCCCCAAGGGGGAGGGTTCTATAACATCCCTCGTTAAAAGTTCATGTCATAAAAGTTAATGAAGGCAAAAAAATACCATGGGTAAGGGACATGTATTCCAAGCTAAATGTTGGGAAAAGGTATCTTGGTGGGTATCACTGGATGTGTGTTTTGGCTAAGCAAATTGGCAAAGGCTAAGGCAAAGGAATTAAAAGGAAAAAGGAATTTTTGGCACATTTTTTTTATGAAAATAAAGCAAATTAGGATAACAGTAAGGTGAATGGTCATAGGTTGCATGTGAGGAGGAAATTGAAGGAAAATAATGGAAAATGAAGAAAATACAAGCCTCATTAATAAAAAGTCTTCTGAGGATCAGTTGGCAAGCTTTTCAATGTTGGGCTCTTAGTCAGTGTAACCTTCTGTCAATTCAAGTTTGGAGCTCTCTCATTATTTTATCTCCCTCTCTAACTATTGGTCACATAGATTTTCCTTGGAGAACTCTAACGTTGGATCAAGGAAGGAAAATACAACAAAGAGAGAGCAAGGAAAGCAATGATCAAAGAAAGGAAAGTAGAATCAAGGAGCTCTACTAGGAATACTTGTAGGTAAGCTTTTGCATGTGTGACTTCTTAGTTAGTTTGGATATGCATAGTTTTTCATGGTGGTGTATGGTTCTCTTACTATCGGTGGAATGGTTTTGTTGGGTTATGCCAGTGGTTTTCAGACTAGCCTTACATTTTTCTGGATACCATGGTCTGTTGGAATGTTTATCTCATTTTTTAGCTTTGGTTTTCTGAATGGATTTCAGAACCTGGGGTGGAGGTGATCTCAATGTTCATTTCCCAAAGGCCTAGGAATCCCTTGACCGATTTTGTTGGGATACACAATAAATCTTGAGGGAGGAGTCTCAGTTTAGGGCCCAGTTATCTAGGTTGGATTGCAGTAAAGCTTGAGAGCCTGGTCTTAGTGATCTGATTTGGATTTTGGTAAAGTTTGGGAGACAAGGAAATGGAAAATTCCTCAAGGGTAGTGGTAGATTCTAGATGACATTTGAAGAATAGTTCAGTTGTGATCAGAGCACCAATTTTGGTGTGATCATGGTTTGATGAGGGAAGAGGTACTTTAACCTCTAGATTCCCTTGCTTTCTCTTCGATTGGTTGTTCGATGAGATCCCACATTCATGCTTGGAATATGGCACAAGGGTGACTGTTTGAAAGAAAGATTTGGTTCAACCATGTCTATGTTCGAATGGTTTGTGGAAGTCCCGAACCTAGTCAAATTTTCATATGAATAATAAAAGCTAAGTTCTCTTAATTTTGCACTAGTTTATATGTGGACATAATGGCTATCATATATCTAATATTTATATGGTTTTATATTGGTTATAAGCATGGTTATATGACCTGTTCATGTCATGGTTATTTCATGTATTTACTTGTAATCACTAAATGTATGGATGCAACACCTAACTGATGTTATAATAATTCAATGGAGAAGGATGTGATCCTTTTGGTTATGTTTCATAATTTATATAAGTTGTTTATGCTATGTCTTATATTCTAGACATGTAGGTTGCGTTGATGCCAAGTGTTTGACAAAATGTCAGTCCCTGTTGGGGATGCTTAAGCCTAGTCCTGAGGTCTAATTTTTATTTATCAGCATTTTTATCATGTCTTTCATGGATTCTTAAGGTTTTAGAATGTTCTGGGCAGAGGTCAGGATACTGGGCTAGAAAAGTGGCTCAAACATCGGGGTCAATGACATAGGTCTACTAAGAAAAGTCCACATTCACTTGCACATAGGCCTATGAGAAAGACTTTTGGTTGTTGGTCACTGTATTTCCCATAGCATGAGAGTGACTTTGGGTTAAAAGGCTTAAATCATCAATGGGACTCAAGGACAGGATCTCTAAGTGGCTGGCGTGCTTCTTGAGGGTGTTGTTTCTGATGTGGATGGGCTATTTTTATGTGGTCTGTCGATTCCATTTCCTTAAGTTTACCAAGGAAGTTGAATCCCTTATAGTAGCCTATGTCATCACATGTTTACCCCATCTGGTTGGTTTCTTCGGTGTACCTGGGAGGAGGGGGTGTTACAGTCTAGTAGATTCGGGTGCTTCTTCAAGCATTATACCTTACTTAGTATGCTTGAAATTAAATGTAGAACCCCAGAAATATGTTGTATAAATAGTCCAACTTGATAGAAAAAAAGTTAAGGTTCTAAGAAATATGAATTAAGTTTTAATTAGAGTATCATGTAACACAAAGGCGTTTTAGATTATAGATACTTTTGTTGCTGATATCCATGAATTTTGTGGTCTTATTCTATGTAGGGATTCATATGGAAAGTTACAGAGCTATTTTTCTACAAATTGGTTTCATCTTTCGCTTCCTTACAATGGAAAACCTAATCATATTAGAATTGATAAGGTGAAACACATGAAACATATATTACTGATCTAGATTAAGAAAATGATTCGGTTTCCTTCACTAATGAAATCTTGGGAAATTATTTTTCTAAAACTTTCTTTGGCAATTTTCCTATATAATCTTCCCCTTTTCGTGTTGAGTCTGTTACATCATATATTGAAAATATTTCACAAACAGACCCATCTAGGTATGTAAATACTATAGAGTTACCCATAAATAACTCTATTGATAATTTATTTTGGATTTTTTATTTTGACAGATCTAATTCTGATAATGGTTCAGGAGTTGGTTGCATAATAGTATGTCCAAATGGAGAAAAGACTATGCTTTCTTGCAAGTCATAGTTTGAATGTACTAATAATGTGGTTGAATATGAAGAACTTATTCAAGGACTATAGAATTCTATTATTCTTGATGTTAAATTTCGCAAAGTGTTTGGTGATTCTAGAATTGTTGTTAGACAAATGCGAAATAATATTCATAGTGTTTCAAATCACTTAAAACATTATCAATCTTTAGTCCAAGACCTAACACCCCACTTCTTGGGATTTAATATAAATCCTATCCCTAGAATTCAAAATTCTAGCGTAGAACTATTAGCCAACATTGCTTCTAGCTCATTCCTTTGAGGAATTTAGTCTTGATAGGTTCTCCATTGAATTTATTTTTCGACCCTCTATCCTGAAAAATGTCACTGATTGAAGTGTGTTTGATCACGGTGTTGATATTCTAAGTTTTCTGACATATGAAGGAACATAAACAAATCATATTATTGATGAAGATATGTATGATAAAAATCTCAATATTTCCTCTCATGATGAACGAACTAAAAATTCTTTACCAAAATTTGTGGTAAAATTAGAAGAATTGTATGACTTTAAAGATAGATTTAAAAGACGACTTAATTGTAAGTTCTAAAGAAGTACTTTAAAATTTTAACTCATCAATTTAGGTTCTAAAGAAAATACATAGAACATGAATCTAGGAGACAAACTCTCTTCTGATTAAAGACTTGCTTTGGTTCATTTACTTAGAAGATACAAAGATGCCTTTTCTTGGAGTTATGACGATTTAAAAACTTATGATACTTATCTCATTCATCATACAATACTTATGTTACTAGATGTTAAACTTGTACAACATAAGCTCACAAAGATTCACCCCAATCGTGAGCCACATATTAAAAGTGAATTGAATAAATTGATTAGAGCTAAAATCATCTTCCCAGTTACACATTCTAAATGGGTATCTAACCTTGTTCCAGTTACAAAAAATAATGGGGATATTAGAATTTGTTTAGATTTCAAAAATTAAATAAAGGGTCTAAGAAGGACAATTTTCCTTAGTCTCCTAAGGAGCATATCTCATAATCAATTGTAAGTTTCGAACTAATGTCTTTCATAGATGGTTTTTCTGGGTATAACCAAATTCTTGTTTATCCTACAAATAAGCTGAAGACAACATTCAAAAAAATGGGGAATGTATGGATATCAGAAAATTCTCTTTGGTCTGATAAATGTAGGAGCAACATTTCAAAAATCCATGGACATAGAATTTAGGGATTTGATAAAAAAATCAGTAGTGATTTACTTGGATGATATCACCACGTATCTAAAAATAGAAGTAGTCATTTTCATGACTTCAAACTGATTATTGAAAGATGTAGAAAGTTTTGAATATCACTTAATCCCAAGAAATCATTCTTTACCTTTACTTAAGGAAATCTTTTAGGATTTATTGTTTCAAAATATAAAATTAGCATAGATACCGAAAGGGTCAAAGTTATTTATGAGATTCCTTTGCCACATAATAAAAATTCAATGCAATTATTTCTAGCGAAAATTAATTTTGTCAAACATTTTGTCCCAAACATTTCACAAACTGTTATGCTACTAGAAAATATTATGAAAAGGAAGGAAATTTATAAATGGACATATGAAAAGAATGTCCTTTGAATCCATCAAGCATGCTATTATTAATGCTCCTTCCTTATCTTCTCGTGATTATTCTAGATAAACTGTTTTATATCATTTTTCCTCAAATTACTCATACACATCAGTGTTGACTCAAAAGAATCAATAACAAGCCAAAGCTCTTATTGCTTTCTTTAGTTCAACAGTGTAGGGAGCAAATTTAAATTACTCAGAAGTTGAGAAGAAACCTTTTTCATTCTTCAAATCTATCCAAATTTTTATGCCTTTTGTCTTAAAGTAATATACAAAGGTAATTATACCATTGCAAGTCATTAGAAAAGTACTAATTTGAAAAGGATTAGGACAAAAAAGGGCCAATGGGGTCATGAATTTACAAGAATGTGACCTTGAAATTAAACATGCTAAAATTGTAAGAGGACAAGGATTTTGAAAATTGGTAGTTGGTGCATCTGAGAATACATGTGATGTTGATATGTGTGAAAATAGTGAAGTTTCAAGGGTATGCCTTGTAAACACAGAATCCCAACATGCAGATTTCCTGTTATATTTAAAGAATGGCTATGCACTAGCTGAACTTGATTCTAGAATGAAAAGAGGAATGAGACTAAAATAAAATCAATATCAACTTCTGAATGGTATTTTATTTCAAAAAAATTATGATTTTATCGTACTTAGATGTCTCGAAAAATATGAAGCTGAAGAATTGTTGCAGGAAATGCATGATGGACCAGGTAGTGGACACTGTGGTGGAGATACTACTACTCACCAAATCCTACATGCTAGATATTATTGTTGAACCTTATGCGAGGATGCACATGCATATGTTAGGAAACACAAAATTTGTTAAACTTCCTCATGGAAAGAAAAGAAGGTCGCCTTACTATTGCAACTAGTGAATATCGAAAATCCATTTGAGAAATAACGATTAGATATTATAGGTGATATTGTTCCTCAATCATCAAACAACATAAATACATACTCACTTCTACCAACCATTTTACTAAATGGGTGGAGGTAGTGCCTTTAAAAGTGGTCAACTCTAAATTTGTAATTGAATTCATTGATCAACATATTATTACTAGGTTTGGCCTTCCAAACACTCTTATGTTTGATAATGCATCTTATTTTTCTGGTAACTTAATAACTAAATTTGCATAAAAAATAGGATTTAAGATTAAATATTCTGAAAATTAGTATCCCCAAGGGAATGGAATATTGGAATATACAATTAAAAATCTCTTAAGACTTATAAGATGAACCATAGATGAAAATACAAAAGACTGGCATAAATCTTTGATCTTTTCTATATGGGTGGGTAGAATAACTAATAAATCTTCCTTAAGCACTCCCCCTTATTATTTATTCTATGTAAGAGGAGTCATTTTGTCCCCCAATGTTTCTTTTCCTTCATTAATTCTAGTTCAATCTATTGAAGAACAATTGTTCTTCCATTCAAATAAGATTATCACAATTATTGAAATTAGAACACATGAGGGATAAGGAAAAGAAAACTTATGCTAAATCATCAAAATACTATTACATCATGGTTTGATACAAGTTTAGATGGAAATAAATTTTTGAAGTTGGTGATATTGCACTAAAATGGGACAAAGCACATGAAGAGAAATGAAAACACACAAAATTCTAGAAACTCTCATAACAACCATTTTAGATTGTGGGAACACTTGGACGATCTACTTTTATTCTTCAAGACCTTCAGGGAAAGAAAGAGTCCCTTCCTATAAATTAGATCATCCTACAAAAATGTTTTTCTTGAAATTCATGCCACCTTTTGTAAATATGTAAATAATGATATGTATAAACTACTTTGCCTCTTAGTTATTTTATTAGGTAAGTTGAGTGTTATTCTTTTGGTCTCGTACTTGGGTATTATGTATTAATATATTTTCTAATCATTTTTATGAAATTCATTTTTAAATAGAAAATTATTAACAATATGACGTCATTCTGCTATTTTTCATAATTTCTTAAATATTGGAATCTACGATGTTAAGTTAGTGATCTTTTTCTTATTATTTTGTGAACTAATCATAACCTAAAATGTATAAAAGGACAATTTCTTTCTCATAACAAGCCATAACTTTAAGCATCTAGTTCAAAATATAAATACTATAAAAAGAGTTTAGCTTCATATGACTCCATTTGTCATCCGTATCTCTTAAGGAGTGGATTTATCTTGCCATCCACTAATTAAATATTTGTAGAGTGTAATTCAAAAATATAAAACTTGGAAGATAGGAGGTCTCATCAAGATCTAGCCTAACATGATCAAGGGTAGTAATGGTAGCGACATTAAAAAATATGGCCACCAATGAGGGTAATGGATTACGTCCAACAATTGTAAGACAAAAGGTCTCATCATGAGTTGACTTGTTCACTATTTTTAATACTTGTGAATGGTGTATTTCAGGGAAAAGAAAACAACAAAAAGCTTGAATGAAATCCCTCTAGAATATTTAATAGTGGATAAGATTCTGGTATTTCCTTGGCTAAAAGTTAACCCTTTCTAGTCTGTGGATGCTTGCTGGCAGCAGCAGCACTACCTATGACATTAAAGTATATCTTTATGTTAAACCTAAAAATAGGCTTTGCCTCTTCACTATAGCCAACATTAATAACTGGTTGTTAGAGATACATTATTCTTTCATATAAATAGGTGGTGAAGTTTACAAATTATAAACTTTTTTTTTCATTTTTCAGGCAGATGTTTATAGAAAATATGAACTTTAGCCTTTTGATCTTTTCAAATTTCTTCCTTTTTCTTTTGAATTTCATCAATTTATTTAGAGATAAATGTTTCACCCAATGTGCCGCCAATTGTTGTGGTAAACAAAACCCCCCATTTTTCTTTTTAAGTCATAATAATAATAGCTACCCTTTAGCTTTTTATAAATCATCTTAAGTTTTCAAAGTAATAAGAAAAAGGAAAATTGAGTTTGAATAGCCTTGAATATTTTATAAAATAAAACTAAAGAAACAAATCCTTATTGTAAGTCGGGATTTATAGTCTCATACTAGACTTACCCAAACATTTTAATAGAACGTTATGAGATTTTCCTCTTCAAAGTTTATACTTCCCGAGATTTAGATATAGTTACTTATCACAAAAATATATATCAAGTCTCAGTATGCTAAGTCTTGACTTATCGGTACTTTGCATATCCTATTCTTTATTTAAAAGACTTATGAGAATGAACCCTTCGAAGAAACTCTTATACATATTGGAACTCTCTCATATCATAACATTCATATGTTGGAACTTATATTTTGAGATTTTCGATCTCGAAGAAATCACATATTGTAAGTTTATTTGAAATTGTCACCCAATATTTCCATTACGATGACTGACGTGGAAATATTCACACGATCCACCATTTATTTATTTATATGACTCGATGTTGTAATAATGGTCCTCAAATGGATAAAGATCTCGTATTAATTAAAATTTGCTTTCCGAAATTGATTATTAAATAAAAAAATAGAGTTTTTAGGTTTTTTCTATTTTATGTCGTTGTGAGCCTCTGTAAAATAATTTCCTTGTTGATATTTGTGTATGTATCTCTCAAGTAAACTTGGAGCCCTCATACATAGGAAAGATGAAGAAATGGATCAAACTAAAGAGAAAGACTCCACATCAACAACCCACAAGTCTATTTATTAAAGATGTGGATGACAAAAATCCAGGAGTAAGATTGTTCTCAAATAAAATGTGTAGTAGAGATGTTTGGATATCTTCTTGGGAAACAATTTATAAGAATTTTGAAGAAGAATAAGAGACCAAGGTTACCATTAGAACATTCACGACAGAAGATAAAACTCCTATATCAGAAGCCACTCCAAAATATATAGCAAACTCATTTCTCCACAGAATTGGGGCAAGACCATGGCTATTTCCATACACATACATGGTATGATGGGTAGTTGAGAATTTGAATATTTTCAGGAGACATATTCAAACCAAAATAGGAACAATGATGGTTACTTCACTAGAAAGGATCTGCAAAACATGTATTGCCGTCCAAATCCTTAATGTATATATAATAAGGAATTCATCAAGTTAATAAAGGAGCATGGAAACCTGTTAGTACCAATCTAGTAATAGAGAAAACACCCAAACAAGCATAAAGCTAAGGAAACTAGTAAGCATTCACTCAATTTCCTCACTTCTCCTTTTTCCCAAGTCACGAACATGTTGTGTTGATGACATGCACTATCTAATGTGTCAAATTTCTCAAAGGATTAGGTACCTTTAATCTATGGTGCTTCTGAGGGTTTTATATTTGATTGGACTACCATTCTTTCTGATATCTTGGCCACCCATATTTTACCTTTCTGACATGCTTGAAGTATTTTTTAAGATAAGCTGCCTCTTATCTATGTATCTACTTATGTTATAAATGCCCTATGTTTTTCTATGGATTTTGTTGCCAAGGGCTGGAAATGGATCACTCAGGATCCAAAACCTATTTTCATTTATCATAAAATTTTATCAGAAACCGAATACTTTGATAACTTCTACAATATTTTTCAAAGAGTAATGATTCTGATATATGACGTCACTTTTGAATCTCGACCACCTAGGATGTCACAAGAATATATGAATGATATTATAAACATTGGAAATTGGTTTAGTGAAGAATTATTCACTTATATCATAATCCCAGGTAGCCTATCTCCCCGTGATGTTTTGCCTCTCTTTATCCCAGATAATTTAGTTAACATGGAGGTAGCCTATCAAACAAGAGAGCATGATATGTCTTTCTTATGATGTTCATGATATTTCCAATACTATCATTGAATTAGTCAATGATACTTTGTTACAAGAAAATATAGTTTCTAACTACACAGAGAATTCACTTCCATATTCCAAGACATTATTGAAAAATTGGTCAGAGTATAGTACGACAATGGTTGAAAGAATTGAGCAGCTATCCAAGATCGACCTTGAGCACCATTGGAAATTTCTCGTGAAGCCTCATAGCCAATGGAATGGTTCGTACTCAGGTGCTTGTCAAATGTTACCATAGAAATGTTTTCGTCATTGAATACTATTATTTTTACCATATAGATAAGTATTAAGCCTAAGTAACCTCCTTAACTCATCATTTTGTTGGATGTGTATAGGTTACGGAAACTCACTATTGGTCAAGCTTCATCGTAGGTTCAAAATTGTCATAATAGTTTCTTTATTAGTCCTTTATGGTTAGTTTCTATTGAGAGATTAATGGAGTGTTTTGTTTCAATATTATTTCTATTTTTACTATAAATTTCCCTCTTTGAGAGAGGGGTAGGGGTTATGAATTTTGAGAAGAAGGGACACAAATTGCACTTTTGTATTTAAGTTTTTATTAATATAAAGCTAAACAACCAGCAGTTCCGGAAATGAGAAGATTGTCAGTCTCTGAGGTACTATTATCCATTATTTTTGTTTCTTTGCTTTGAAAGGAATTTTTTATTGGTATTGTTCATTTATATGTATTACAGTCAGTCTTTCATGAACACTTCTGATGTGTTTGGATGAAATTTAATTCATAAAGTGAACAACAAAATACTTATCATATGTGATGTTTTATTTAAATTAATTTAATTAACTATTAATTATTAATTGAATAATATTGTAATATCATATTGTCTATATTATTGTGTTTATTACAACATCTTCTAGCACATATGATTTCAGCTTACCCGAGGACTATAATAGTCTATAGTAATTTATAATTAATTTGTTAGAATATATTACTTATGGTCACTTATCATCATCATCCACCCCATTTCATAAAATTTTGTTCTTAAAGGGCTATTCATCTTGTAATTCTAGTTGGAGCAACTATTCCAAATGGAGAAGGGTATAATTGGGGCCCTAACTGGGTGGCTTTCCATAAATGTTGATGAGGTCAAATAATCCCATCAACAAAAACTAAAATCACATGAAAATAATTATCTGGTGTATGATTTGGAATTGAATGTTATGATACACACTTCAAAGATGTGGAGAAATTACCTGTTGGGAAAGAAATTCACTTTGATAATAGGTGATATTAGTTTAAGATATTTTTTCAGCCAGTGAGATTCTAATGCTAGAAAATCTAGGTGGATGGATTTTCTTGATGAATTTGAATTTGAAATAAATCACACTAAGGGAAAGGAAAATAAAATAGCATATGAATTGAGTAGATATGCACATTACATCAATGTAATATCTACTAGAAGTGTTAGTACATATTTTATGGAACACATCGATCAATCAATATAATAAGATCATAATTATCTAGAAATTAAACAAAAGTGCAAGTAGAAATTCTAGGTTACACTGAAAATTTAGAGATGTTAACCTACAAAAAAATTGTATGTTCCAAATGAAAGTTCTCTAAAAGATTTGATATTAGATGAATATCATAAAAAAATGTATGTTGGGCACCCCAGATATGAAAAGATGATAATGGCACTGAAAAAAGGAATTTTACTGAAGTAGCAGAATATTTGTCTGAATGTTTAGAATATCAATAGGTCAAGGTAGAACACAAACACCCAAGCAGACTATTGAACCCCCTATCCATTCCTGAATTGAAATGGGAGGTGATCTTCCTAGAATTTATTACAAGATTGCCAAAAACAAGACAACAACATGACTCTATCATGGTTGTCGTGGACACACTGAGTAAGGCATCACAGTGTATACCTATAGAGTCTACTTATGGAACAAATCAGATTGCAAATATTTTTATGAAGGATATTTTCTAGCTGCATGGAATACTAAAAATGGTTGTTTCTGACAGAGATGCTAAATTTACTTCTAGATTTTGGGAGGATTTGTTTGCAGGTATGGGGACACAACTAACTTTTAGAATTGAATACCACCCTCAAATTAACAAACAAATGGAGAGCACTAACCTGATTTTAGAGGACATGTTCAGAATGTATGTCATGAACAACCCTGCTAAATGGGAAGATTTCCTACATCTAGCAAAATTTTCATACAACAACAACTATCAAGTGTTAATAGAATTTAGTCCTTTTGAAGCATTATATGGTAGGAAATACCAAACATCTCTCAGATAGAGCCAGCCATAAGATAGGCTAATCTTGGGATGATATGCATAATAGGAAATGGAATGGGTGGTGCAAAAAATTAGACATAACATAAAGGCTACACAAGATAGACATAAAATTGATGGAGATAAAAGGAGAACTCACAGGGAATTTAAGGCTGGAGATCATCTATAAATAAGAGTAAAACCAAAGAAAAACACCTTAAGGAAGGGAACATGTAATAAGTTGGCACCACGGTTGTATAGGACTTTTGAAATATTCGACAGAGTTGGATCAATAGTGTATCAGCTGGCATTGCTTAACTCTATAAAATTACACAATCTTTTTCATCTGTCATTGTTAAAAAAAAGCATATACATGATAATTCTCATTTAATTGACAATAACTTAATACAGGTAGAACTAGAGGATATTTCCTGGAATAACCACTTCACATATTGGATCAGAGAACATCTTGCTCTAGAATTGAGTCATCCCTTAGGTTAAGGTGCAATGGAAGCACTTTACACCTGAGGAGGGCATTTGAGAAGTGGAGAAAAACATATAGGAGGATTTCACAACAGTATTTCAAAAGGAAGGAAATTATACAATGAACATCAAGGATGATGTCGAATAAAAAGGGGGGAAGACGTAACTGTTCTTTTTAATGAATAGCTAAGGGAACCCATAGCAGACTAGTGAATAATGTGTTAAATAAAACCTTTTGGTGATGTAATTGTTAGATTATTATTAATAAATAAAGTGCTGGAAATTACTCAGGAAGGAAGTACAAGAGTAGAAGATTCTTTCCAAATGGAAAAGAGTTATTGGTGGTTAAAGTTAAGATCAATTTCCCTTAAAAGGCTTCTAAAAATCCCTAGAAGAAAATAGACTACATTTAATATGATGGGAGAACAATATTTATTAAATCCATTACTTGAATAAAGGCACTAAGATTGGGTGAAAAAACACATTGTGAGACACAAGGAAGTCTTTAAAGGAAAAAGGAATAGAACTTTCCATGAAAATAAGAAGTCTACAGATTGGGTTGGCAAACCAAAAAAGAGGGATGCTGCTAAATATCTACTAAGCGAAAGGATAACAAAAAGAACTTATAATTACATCATTATAGAGTCAATAGAAGTTGTTGATTCCAGTGGAAAGCATATTTTAGCTTGAGGGAGAACTAGTGGATTTAGTTTCTGGTTGGGAAGAACATACTAGCTCCTGAGTAGTTTTTGAAACAAAAATTCCAATTAAAATTTTTGTTATTCTCTAATAGAAGTAGGATGATTTTGAATTATTGTGATTTTGTTTAATTTTACATAAGTAGATCATTATTTTTAGGGTAGAAATCTAGATTGTATCTACTTGTGTTTTGTTATTGATAGTATTATGATGCATTCTCGATAAGGAGGATCAAGTAGATTTCCTAGTAAACTTGCTTATTTTCCGCATGGGATAAATTTCGTGTGTATTGATGAGGTTCTTATTGTATGAGTATGTTTGTGGATTCCTCAGATTATTTTAAATGGTGAGTATGTCTTTGATAAAGTATAGGTGATATTGATAATTCAATATAAGTGTATGAGAAAATATGTAGAACTATAATCAAGGACTATATAATTATTTGATGTTAAAAGAAAGAAAAAAATTAAATAATACATAGAATCCATTGATTTTCTATAAGTATATATTGAATTATGACTGGACATAATAAGTATGCATATAGGACATCTTCTCGATCTAAATCCATTAATATACCTTCATTACAAAATGTGAAGTTAATGATAAAGACCTGATCTTTAAGGGTGACAACTAGTAGAGGGTACAAGTGATGGGGACTAGAGCTTTGAAAGTAATGCTATATTTCTATAGAAAAATACAAGGAATGACATTTTCTATTGACCTGAAATGAATCTCAATGGTCTAAAGTGATTTGGTTTGAGTAAATCCACCAAGAGAAGGTGACAATACTTCGACCCCATTTAGAGTTTAGAAAAATTACCATTCGGTTAGTCGAAGAATCTTATCGCAATTCTTAGGAAAAAGAAAAACCCCATGCAACCAGAGTAAGTTACTTTATTCTATTGGTTAATGTAACATATATATTAGTATAGTGAATAAAAGAACCAATATTGAAAACTATTTCAATAAGTATGTATTATAATTGATGGCGCGAATGGAAGAGAAGGATTTGTAACAACAATTCATTATGTTGATTGAGAGATAAGTAAAAAAAATAACCAGAACAAATCAGTATTGGAATCAATTGCGGAATGATACGCACACCCTTCATAGAAAAGGGCAAGGGTGTCTACTGGAACAATAAATATAGATATATTAGGAAATTTTTTTAAGGAAAATTATCTTGAAGTTTAAAAACATTAGCGAATCTCACTAGTCCCTAATGTGCAAACTATAAAATGCTTATCGATGTATTTGTAAAATTATTCAAGTTTATAATTATATATACTCTTTATATAATGTTAGCGATTTTTAAGGTAAAATAAATTTATATTTTAAAATTTGGGAAAATCAATTTTATAAAAAATGCAAATTGTCGAATCTTTTTTGGAAAAATCATGGAAACTTAGCCCACCTATGAATATTAGCCACTAAAATTTCCATGAGATATATCCTAATAACTAAGACAAAAGTATGAATACTAGAGTAGCAATTAATCTAAGGACATGGATATATAAGAAATCAATTTGTAGAAAAAAAACATGCTAACACAGATACTTGAGAACATCGAAAATATATATTGCCACATTAACACTATCATAATCATACATAGAATAACCATAGAAATTATTCCAATCACATTCGAACAAAATGTCATATATAAGTCTACCACAAACTCCACATAAAATAAGTATGTTATTAGTTGAAGAATAAAAGTTTGACATATATAATCAGCAACATGATTTGCATCATTTGGGGAATAAGGTATAGTAAATACAAGGTAAAATTATTTATAAAATCCTAACAAATTATACATTTCAACATTCCTAGGTTGCATTGTTGCACCAAGACCAATTTTCCAAAACATAAAAGAAAGAACAGGAAAAACCCACAGGTTGTAATTTACTGGGGAAATATTCATGTATACTAAAGGCTAGCAGCCCTCCTATACAAATCTATGCCTAAGAAAGGAAATTCATTTTTCCAACCAAAATTCCTTGTAGGGAAGTCTTGTCCTTAAGGGTTTTTTCTTAGAAAAACATGTGCTGACCCAAACCCTTATTCCACTGCATATTGTATTGAACAACAAGATGAGGAGAGACATGTGGAATACCGACTTGTGGCATAGGAAGTAGGAGTTAGAAGAGTCCTTAGTTAAGTGTATATAGACTGAGTGAAATTTCACAAGTAACTCAAAAACAATTTGTGCCAAGAAGAGGTGAGCGTATTGGCGGAAAACATTCTAACCAAAAATCAGAAATAAAATTTAAATAGCAATGTATATCTGTAGTAAGGATAGTTTGTACCCATTCATATATCACATCAAATAAAACTAATCAATGCTAGGAAAACTCAGTTAGTTTTGTGGGAACTTTGAAAGAAGTAGAAAGTACTCAGGAGCACAGAGGCTAACATTAACCTAATGAAAAGAAAATGCCATAAGGAAAATAAACAAAATGTACAAGAGTTATATGCCAGAAAGGAGAAAGCTAGATTATAAGTCTTCCATAAAAAAACCCATGATCAGATAATGACCCAAGGTTAAAAAAACCCTTTTCAAGACTCTTCCCTATGACGAGATTGGAATTTGCTAAATCCACTAACCATTCGGAGAAATTTTAGAGGACTTAAAAATATCTCCCCAACAGAACCCTTGTACACAGGATTGAGCAAATGAATTTGGAGTGACCTTGCATTTTAAGCAAACATCATGTTAGGGAAATTATTTTTATGGAACTAGAGATGGCTCCAAACTAGATAACAAAAACATTACCCAAGAAACACACATTAAGGGAGGAGAAGGAGAAATTACCTACTCGAGATTTCTTGATAATAACCCCAAGGAAGTTGCAAAGAAATTGTTGAGGGACACTGAGAGGTTTTTATCATTGAAGTCCTCAGAGTGCCCTGAGGTAGTAGAGAAATAAATAGGTTGGACTCAAACAATAAGAAACAAACAGAGCAAAGAAAACTAGGAAGGATAGTTCAACCATAACAAAAATGTATGGCATTGTAGACATTATACAAAGGGGTGAAGCAACAATTTAGGAAGAAAAATTGTAGCCACACACTCAGCCAGGAAAACCCAGTTCCCATGTCTCCACACTACCACAAGAACTTTCTGCAATGAAGACAATGACCTCAGTAGCAACAAAACCAAATGGGTGGAGAGACAAGGCAACTCGTAAGGACATGTTTGGGAGATGGATTTTCAACTGTTGACCTAGCTAGAGTAAATCTCTATCATCCACATGAAGTTAGCTATTATTGGGAAAACTAGTGTCCATTCAGAGCTGCTAGTCCCACTAAGATGGGTAGCTATCTTATAAACAAACTAACTAAAGTTACTTGTGCTTTCCTTTATGAGAGATAGATGGGAGAGAAGCAGAGAGTACCAACCTCAATCTTTCGCTTGGCTCCTTGCTTGTTTCCTCCATCCTTTGATAGAGCTTCGCCACTCCTTCCTTACTTGTCCCACTTCAAAGAACACCTGTAGAGTCAAAGCAGCATAATACCATCAAAGGATAGAGATCTATAACCATAAACAATATACGATCAGATGTATATTAACCATACAAATGCATATATTAGTACAAGATTCAGAAATATACAGGAATATGGAGGAAAACTCAAATAGCTTTATTGATAGAAGTAGGAGAAGAGAGGATTACAACCAAGCTATCTGATCCAGTGCCATCCTCCCAGCATGAAAGCCATCTTCACCTCATGAAAAGCTAGATCACCCAACAATACAATGTTGCATAGAGAAACCAACAACACTTCCTTACAAAATACAAAATTCCAGGCTTTGGATCTCTAGGATGAGGGATCCATATATAGATATTTGCAGGTGGGTGAGTTAGATTTTGGGATTTTTATTAGTGTCATTTCTCTGATAGTTCTTAGTTCCTTGGAGATTTCATGATCTCTTACTCATCCCTAGGCGAATTCAGAGAGGCAAGTGTCAAATGAGCAGTTTCTAGAAGATTCTCTAGGTTTACGCCTAACAAACTGCCTTTGCCATTTGTCTACTCTCGCCCATCGCACCCTATAGAAGGGATTTTTAGTATGCATCACACCCCCTGTGTGCAATACGTGAGATGCATCGCACCTTGACCATGGAACAGGTGAGATGGTCTAGTTTTGACCAGTTCTGAGTAGTTTTTCATGGAGAACTTCTGGGAAATGATGTAATCAGCTAACCTTGTTCCTTTAGGGCATGAAACAACACTTTTAGGGGTTTAGAATCCCTTGGTTTATGGACATATGTGATTGGGGTTGCAGTGCCCAAATATGTCTATAACATTAGCCTTGAGATCACATGAATATCACACGGGCTATGGCGACACAGCCTCCATTGATTTATATCACAAAATCCAATAAACCAAAAGTCAGTTGTATTCAATAGCTTCAAGCACCTTCTACTCAAAAACTATAGCCAACACATTTTGCGCCAAGGTTGAATTAACATTTCCCTTGATGGCATAAGTTACCTACACTAATAAGTATAGTAATATGGAACTGATGCAACAAATACCTAATTTAACAAATTCACAATAAGCATAATATAGACCATAATGATATGGAATTGATACCATACCATAAGGTTAGCAGGGTTACACCCTTAGCACAAGGTAAAAGGAAATGAAAAAATTGTATTAAGGATACCTTAAGATAACCTTTATGATTGAAGGCATAAGTATAAGTAAGAGCAAATAACTATAATATTATATATATATATATAATATATATATATATATATATATCTAGAACAAATTAGGAAACATGGGTCAGTGACAAATTGATAACCTAATAAGCTTAGTTATGGTGAATAATTGCCATTTAATCTTGACATCGTGCCCCATTTACACTACGCTACATGTTTTTCTATTAAATTGTCATCATGTTACTGACTGTACCGCTATCCATATTTTATTACACTAGAAACTGCTATGGATCCAATATCCCAAATATCATTGGTCCAACGGCCCACATCCACATAATATTACCAATATAAATGGTTTTAAAATGGATTTATAATCGAATGGCATCCAACAACCATGATCCCTTTGATCCAAAGGCCCAACAACACATCACACCCCAACCAATTTAAATACTAAAAGATACTTGAGCCCCTGATAAAATCCACTTTCCCTAGTTAATCACGATCAATGACCACCATTTCACATCATATTCCAACCTACTCAACAATTAACACTTACTAAAATAATATTTTGCCATCTAGTCCCCCATGTGAAATTGCCACTTCATCACTCACACCACCTTATTTATTAATTTACTTAATTTTTAGATAAATAATAGGTACAAATAGGTATTTATATATTTTTTTTAACTCATTCACATTACCCCACCTCGATGTAGATCAAAACCAAAATAATGGTTGTCATTGCCTATGAAAATCCATTAATCATAACAACTATGAGGTCTCACCCCTGTGACGTTAGCAAGGAAGGGGGCGAGTTCCACTCTAGGTTCTGAAATGGAATCCTACCACCTCAATCTAATCGAAAATTTTTCAATTAAAAATATCCATGGTTATCATACATTACAATGATGGGTGATCCCAATGATGTCACCAGCATGGGGGTGTGGGCTACAATTGTGGTTTTTTTGCCTCCCCAGAACTCTACCCTCTGATGCAAATTCCACCATGAAATATCCTCAATTTTAGTTTTTGAACTATAAATTCCAACACAATTGTCGATAATTTGATTTTATGAAGAAAAAAATATTATCCAAATGGATCCTCATACCCATAATACTTGCACTTCCAAATTTTACCAAAATTCACCCATTGTTTCACTTCTAGAAAGTTCCACCCTAGGTCTTCATATTTTGCAACTAAATTTGTTTGTATCTATAGATTTGACAAGTTTGGCTCAACTAACATGGATGGATTTGGACACCTCGATTTCCATTTCAGTATTTTGTGACCATAAACAATCAACTACCTCGGTGATGGTATATTTTTTATCTTGTTTGAAGAGTACCTCTGACACACACTTTTTTGCCCTTTGTTTTGTATAGATTATATATTTTTCAAAATTCATTTAGTGATATTGAAATGGTCTAAAGTAAATCAGGGTATAACCTTAATATTTTATTATTTCAAGATGTTAGTCAACTATACTGACAATCATTCAGCACCACTATGGGTTATTATTTTAGTTTGTATTTTTTTATTTTTCCCTTAGCAGTCATTAGTTGTCACTGGCATTGAACCCCATCTTTTTTAAATAGTGTTTATAATTGAATGTTATAGTTACATAGATAAAATAATTATAAAATGTAACATTTAACAAAAAATATTTGATCAATTGGTTTGTGCTTCCAACAATTAAGTTTTCGCTAACAAGTAAGCAACTCAAACTCTATTTCAGGAAACTTAAAATGACAATTTTTTTGATAAAAGTTAATTAATTTTATCAGACCCTCCTCAAAGTTATTTTGGTGCATCTCCTCTGGAGGTCAATATAAAATAGGGCAAGCCCACATTAACATAGTGCTAGCAACCATCCCACCCATCAAGTCACTCCATATAGTTAGTCCCTTCCCCCACCCCCTTATTTTGAAACAAATATAAATTATCCATCATTGATTTAGACATCTAACCATATGTGAAGCCTTTCATTTAAGATGTTGGAAACACAAATTGAAATGCCCCTTCCCCTCCTCCTCCTTATGTAAGGGACACAATGCCTCACTAAACATTGATCCATTCCATGAAACATATCCCATCAATCCTTATCATTAGAGAATTAACATAGAATCCAATGTTCACTACAAATAAATCATGAAAACCATGATAGGTGGTGTTAGAACCTCTACAACAACCAATCACATAATTCCTTTTCTTATTTCAAATTATTTTACAATGTCTGAATACTACTAAAATTAATTTTCCCTATGCCAAGGGAATTATGTCACATCAATGTGTGCTCAACCAATGGAAAAATATAAATAATATTTTTGAAAATTAGAAATATATTTCTCAATTTTTAGAAAAAATGTAATTAAATAACATTTTATGGAATCTATGTTTTAAATTACAAAAACTTCACAAACTAATTCATGGTTAAGGGGATTTGATCGTGAGGTGAAAGCTATAGTCCCTAGTGGAGGAAGGGACTAACAATGAGATGTAATATCATGTAATCCTAAAATAATGAGAAATTACTAAAAAAAATAGTGAAAAACATTGTTTTTACTCTAAAGTGAAGGTTTGGAATAGTAAGATGTTGCCTATTACCTCAATTTCTATAAAACTTAAAATCTCCTTATATCACCTCTACGCTAACCATGGGAACCTTCCTCTCATATATGTTTCACCATGTTACTATTCAAATTTTTGGCGAAGGAAAAGTCATATCTTACCAATGAAATCTAATGAAAACTCTTAGAGAATTCATTCACTATCACCTCCATGGTATTTCCTCTCGCTTTAAGATGTAAAAAAAATCATAAACCTAAGAGGGTAATAAAGAGATTGAGAAAGTAAGTCTTTGTCACTAGATAAGTATAGGTAAATCAAAATGCCAGAAGACATTACTTAACAAACTTAGATCACCTCATGCACCCTCTCAGTATTGATAAGGGAGAGAAGGGGTAGATGAGTACAGAGTATGATTAGTGTAATGTGTCCTTTGATCAAAGGAATATTATTTTCCTAGCCGGTATCACCAATAATGTGAGGATATTAAACCACCAAGATTTTCAAATGATCAATTACAATATATCTAATCACAAATTTAAATCACATTGATGTGCATGGGTATTCAACCATTAGCCATTGAGATATGGTTAAGCTCATTCAATGGATACTTTCGAAGCAAAGTTAAATTCTATCAACTTACATCACAAATATTTAATTGTACCATATAACCTTAAAAATGACACATAGATCCAATGAAAACACAATTTGATACCAACAAATAACAAGAACAATTGACACCAATAAGTTGTTGATTGAATCCTAGATTTGTTACATGACCAGTAATTCAATGGTATCAATATAGTAAAGAATTATACAATTTTCATGTAGCACAACAAATCAGTAGATTATTTCCATTTGATACCATTCCACAAGAGGTCACTAATTATTTGTGTGGATTATAAACACAATAATGACAATACCTCAACTTATAACTATTTGATCATATAGTATTATGAAATTCAAAATATTCTATCGATTTATAAACAAAAGGGAGAGAACAATAGATGTTATCTATATTGGATCATTAAATTATTTTTCATCCATATTTGTGCTTTTAGAGTGGAAACAATGGAGGAATCGATTGACTAGAATATTTTCAGCAGTTGGTCTTAGTTTGGCTAATTAAGGTTTAAAACCTTCCAAAAGTATTTTGTGTTGAATTTTCATTCTCATGTCATTGGGAATCGATCACATGGACTAACAGCCACTATGGATCCACCCTAGGACCACTCAAAAATCTAATGATAATGGTTTGTAAGTTTACTAAAGCTTGTGGCTTTTGGTGTAATGAGAAACCTAACATGGTATCGAAGCCTTCGCCCAGGTTAGATTCTCCGATTTGTGTTTAAGGGAGGGTGTTAGATTGTCACACTCACCTCATTGGGAATCAATCACGTGGACTAAAATATACTTTGGGATCCACCCCGAGACTACTCAAAAAGGTAATTATAATGGTTTGCAAGTTTAATAAACCCTGCAAGTTTTGGTGTAATGGAAAATGTAATGGCTTGAGGCATTAAACAATGATCTTTAGATATAAATATTTTCCACTTAAGTTCCACATACTTTCGCATTATTATAAATGAAAATACCTTTCTAATGACATAATATTCACCTCAATTAGACTCAATACGCAAAATTTTTACTACTCGGAAGTTGGTCCTCCTATTTTGACAGCCATAATTCCATAGGATGCCACATAAGCCTCAATTATTGATGGACAAGGGGTTTTCCATGTGATCATGATGAATAATAATGTAGAAGAGTGGATATTTTAACTTTATTTAAGAGTTGAATGTATCAAACTTAGGCACTAGTTGGCTATCAAGCCTTGTTACAACTACACCACTAGGAGAAAATGGGGTTCCCTCTACTCAATTCCATTTTTTCTCCATAGAAGAGTATAGTAGTATTGAGTGGATATAGAGAGAGAGAGATAAAAGAGAATAGTATGCTATAGCATATTGAGTGTCACAAGCCTCACTTTTTGTGATGGAAATGTTTTTCCATTAAAGAGAGAGCAGAGAAGCGTCACCTTCTAGTTGGGTTTTCTCTTAAATGGATTCTCACGTTATATATCATGTTAATTTGTGCTTTGTGAATTTTATTTCATTGTTCTCTATTTTCTTCATAATTATAATTTTCATGCATACACAATAACTAATAATTAATCTATCCAAAAAAACTAAGGAGAAATAAACCCTCATAATGTAGCTTTCATATTTTGTAATATAGTTTAGTAAATCTATTGTGACGAACTATCTAGTGGAATATCCACATAATAATATTGATCATATTGATATCATAGCAATTGTTTTTTGATATATTATGGGAAATTACAGAGGATTAATTTATGTTGAGTTGAAATTCATGAAACCTCAACCATGAATGACAGTTCTATCAATAATTCTCAATATCCCACTAAGGAGATATTTGCATGCTAGAAGTACAAGTCACAAATATAAACTGTAATGTGAGCCTCCTCATTGAGTACCTAACAAATAATATTAGGATATTTGGAGAATATGGAGGTTCTAATATTGAGGTCAAATAGGAGGGGAAATCAATAGATTGGGAAGAACTAGAGATGGAGTCTAAGAATGAACTCAAAAAAGGATTAATTGAGTTCAAGTTTAATGAGTTATTCACAATCCCTATTAAAAATGGAAACATAGGTGAAAACTAAACCATATCAAGGTGAGAATGACACTATGAAGATAAGTCATTAGTTACAACGATTAGAAGATTATTTTAGAGGGTTGGGCATTGAGCTGGTGAGAAAGCCAACTAAAGGCCTTGATATTGGAGGGAAACACTCTAATGACTAAGCGTGATGATTTCAAAACCCTCATAAATTCACAATTTTACCACATTGGGCATGTATAGTACCACTAGATCCATTGACATTAGTTCAGAAAGAAGTAGGGGTAGAGTGTACAAGGCTACACCATAGAGTTTAGAAACATCCCCATAGCATTGGTATATCCCCAAAGAACCCATATGTACTCATCAAGTATCTGGGTGGTTTATGCAACGATTTTTGAAAGAATGTGATCATATTCAAACCTTCATTTGTGGATGAGGCGTGTGTGCAAGAATACTACCTAGAGATCATAGGCCAAATGAAATGGAAAACTAGTGGGTCAAATTATGAGGAGAACTTAAACTAGAACGCCTCTAATAAGAGGAAGAAAAGTGGCAAGCGAGAATAGATAAAAGTAAAATAGCCATAACAAACTAGCATAAATATCCTAGCAACCAATACAACCACTATAACATTGAAAATCATACAGAGGAGAAGTGTTGGAATTAGAATCCAAAGCTTAACCCAAAGAATATAAAGAAAGATGTTATGAAGAAGAATCTTATGGTTACTGATTTAATTAACTAGGTTGAAATCGATTCAAATGTGGATGAGAAGATCATATATACATTGGTGTATAAGGAGGTGAATCTAAGCATCCTTCAGAAATAGGAAGAGAATGAAATGACTACTCTTCCATATATAGGTGTAGGTCAAGAAGAAAAATGTTGATGCTCAATTGACTCACACTCACATGCAAATATAATTGCAATATAACTAGTTAACCAATTGGGATTGGAATTTTGAGATCATTCAAGCCCATATTATTTTGGATGGGTAAATAAGGATGAAAAAATAAAGGCAACCAAATATCCTACATAAAATCATATTTTCTACCAGTGTTGGTTTAGTTAATGAATTAGAAGTAGATGTAGGTCCCCTCCACGTATGTGGAGTGGTTTTTAGAAGTCCTTGTATGTACACACGTGATGCAAAATTCATGTGGATATATAACTAGTACTTCCTAATCAAGTATGGAAATTCCTTCACCATCAATGAGCAGAAGTCCAAGTCCAAAATTTCACTAGTTCCTACCAACCAAGCCAAGAAATTTTTTAGTTCTCGCAAGAAGTATGTTTTACAATTTTTAAGAGAAAAATAGTGTATAATAGAGATATTGATAGATAATTCTTCCTTAGAAGGGTTTTTTAAGAGAGATTTTTTCCTAAAATAGTAGCTTACTTTAATCCTAGGAAGCCTTTCCCAAGAGCTTACCCAAATGGTGTGTGTGAATGGAGAAGTGAGACAAAGAAACTAGACAATCCCAAGTACATTCATATTTGTAAGAAGGAGGTAGTATACATACCTTTTAATGATATCTCCTTGAATCCATTTGATGATTCCATCTCTAAGAAGATCTTCTCCTGAGATCTTTTGTCCTAAATCTCATATATCACTCACACATAGTGAAAGAAACCAGCACAATCTTCTTGCAGAACAATATTAGTGCAACATAATACATAAATCACGTAACATAATCAAAGAAACACAACATACAAATGGGGAGAATGTTTGTTACTATTGAGATTTGATAGAACTGGAGAACATCAGTAACCCCTCCAAACCTTTGTCTTTGACTTTCTCCCTAAGCTCTACACTCAGTACATAAGTTTGTCATAGTTGCAACACTAAAAAAATTCTCATAAGTTCCTTTCTCTCCCTTGTGACTAGTGAAGAGCTCCCTATATATATTATATATATATATATATATATATATATATAATAATTATATATATATATGTATGTATGTATGTATGTTTGTATGTATGTATGTATGGTATGTATTGTATGTATATATATGTATGTATATGTATATGTATATATATATAATATATAATACATACACATACATATATATATATATATTATAATTATATATATATAATATATATATATATATAATATATATATATAGATATAGATATTTCCCTCAATATTGGCCTTCATTGCACCTAGACACTTTTGTGATGGTATCAAGGCAATGATTAAAATAGATAAAATCAAACATTATTTTAATCAACAATTATTATTTTAACCTAAGTTATTAATTCAGATTGTATCTAAGCTCATCTAGTCAAATTATTGCATTGTTTCAAAGCACTAGTGCATAAAGGGTGTTGATGGGTTTTCATTTCACTCCTAAACACTAGGAGGGTGAATTTCTACACCCTCTAGTTTGTTCCCCACAACTGAGAAGAAGTGTTGATCCCTCAAGACAATATTTTTCTTATATTTCACCAATCACAACTTGATCCTTTGGCTTGGAAAAAGATGTGCTTTTCTTCTTGACCCTAGGGGTGGATATTTGTGCCACAACATATGCCCCCTAATGTATGAGGTCATAAGAGAATATGATGGTTGAAATAAATTATAATAAGAACAAGTGAGAGGGGTAGGAAGATATTGTGAAGAAGATACCTGTAGAAACTTAAAAGTGTAGTAAAATACATGAAGAAATAAATCCCCGGGGTAGGCATACCCATACTCAGTACTATGAGAATAGAGCGTAGATCCCTTAAAAGACTATTTTTGTAGTGTTACACTAGTAACAACTTAATCCTCTAGCTTGAAAAATGATGCTCTTTTCTATTGACCCTAGGGGGTGAATTTTTGAGATATAATAGGGGAGTAGTAGGAAATAAATGTAGTAACTAGAAGAGGCACTATGGGCATATAGGGACGTGTTTCAACATCCTAAAGGGATGCCACCCAAGGGGGAAGTGGAGCATGAAATCTATTGAAATCTTGAATCCCCATTTCCAAACATTGGAATATAAAAGAAGTCCATTATTGAAGCAAGTGAGGTGAAGAAATAGTCGTAGCAATTACTAGAACATGAAAAAAAATAAAGGATGGGAGAGGAGGAAAACAAAATGAAAACAGTAGAGGAATCATTTCAAAAAATCACTTTTACCAGTATGTCTCAATGTGTTGAATTGGGTCTAAAACATTCCAAAAGAATTTTAAGCAAATAAATCACATTTCTATGTGTAAGAATTTTCAACTTAAGTGTCACACATTTTTACACTATTATGTAGATAGACATGCGAGAATCACCTCAATCATAGTATATATGAAAAATTAATGCCACTCGAAAGTTAAAATTATTATTATGACAACTATAATCAACCTCCATTATTCATGGAGAATAGGCTCGACACATCATCTTGATGGAGAAGTCTCTAGAAGAATCAATATTGTAACTAGATAGTTAAGAGTTAAAGGAGTAAAACATAACCATTAGTAGGCTATTAGGCTACGTCATAACATAACCACTAGGAGGAAAATGTGTTCCATTCCATTTGAGTGAATTTTCTTCCATATATGAGCAAAGTAGCTTTGCATGGATAGGGAGAGAAAAACTAGAGAGGATTTGTGCACTATAGTAGCCTAGATGCCACAAGTCTCGCTTCTTTGTACTTTATTCCATGCTTCTATTCAAATAAAGACAATAGAGAAACATCATCTTCTAGTTGGGTTTTCTTCCAAAATGGTTTCCTAATTTATATATTGTATTAATTTTGGATTTCTGAGCATCATTTCACTATTCTCCATATTCCAGATATTATAATTTCCATGCATATGTAATAGAAAATAATTAGTTTACCTAAAAATCTAAGGATAAATAGACCCTCATGGTGTAGCTTTTGGATTTTCTAATATATTTTAGTAGATCTATTGTGATGAATTGTACAATGAAGAACAAATGGGAGTTTATGGATCAGCATGACATGATTAAAAAATTTCGGTTATGGTTATATCATAATTATAGTTTGCTATGTTACGTAATACAACATAAATGTAAGATGTCATTCACATTTAAAATGGGTTTGACGGTACCACATATTGCATCCATTCAACATATTTCAAACTATTAAATTATTTCCATAGAACTAATTTCTCATGAACCCCCATTATATGTAAGAACTCATTTTTATGATAATGGATGGTGTTGTTTGTGCAATGAATTTATGACCATTTCTTATCATTCAATAGAGGTTCATGTGAGGCTAGGAAACAATTGAAGATAAAGCTTCATTATCCTGATGTAGTGTCACGTTACAACATGGGATTAAATGTTTTCAAATCAATTTTTATTGCTCTCGATTAATTCAAACATGAGAAAAGGAAATGTGTCTTCCTCAAAATGGTGATGTGAGTGCCAATTTGTTGAGATGTTAGGGTTAATGGATTAAATTATTGTCAATGTAAAGCATGAATATGAATTATTGATCCCAAATAAAATAAACACTAATAATAAAGGTTCAAATATATAATACGCCCCAGAGGATTAGCTCAATTGGTGATGATTATTAAAATTTAGCATTATTTACCAGGAAATTTGAGGTTCCAACACACCTGATTTACTCATTTTTGTAGAAGGGACATGTGTAGGCACCTACAGGTTATAGTGGTAGTGGTCAGGATTGACCCTATGTCACACAAGTACAAAATTGGTGTAGTTGTCAATTCTTCTAGTCACAAAAATATTGTTGAAATATATATTCAATTATAACCCCAATTTTCCATTTCATTGCATTGAGAGTGACTTTATCTCAGCTCACAACAATTGTACACTTAAATTCTTCCTCTTTGACCCTTATTTTTTCTCATATAGGACATACAAGGAAGCTATTAGTTGTGATAGGTATAAAATTACATAATTCAGTAATTAAGCATAAATATTTTCTCACAAGTTCATAATTATGAAAAAGTGATTATTTCATAATTGAGAAAAAAGTTCATAGTGGTTTTGAAAAATCTCATAATTGAGCACAAAATCGTGCATGGCTTGTAGTTTCTTGGTTCAATTTCCATCAAACCTAAATTTTGTTGGCCATACGCATTGATATTCATGATCATAGATATAGGAAGAACCTATATAGCTAGACCCTCTTAATTGTGGAAGATAGGAGAAATTGAGCATAGTGAATTATTCTAACGAAGGATTGTTGCAAGGAGATCTTTCTATGCTTCATAAATGAGCAGAGGCTATTTGTGCATCAAGGTAGGAGGAATGTCAAGGTATCAAAGAGGAAAAGTTGATGATGAATGGATAATGTTCTCATTATTATATATATAATCTATTATTATATATATATATATATGATATATAATATATATATATATATTATATTTATATATATAATATATTATATATATATATATATAATATATATATATTATATCTATATATATATACATACATACATATTCCCTTTCTATATGTTGTCTTGTATGAGATCTTTATATTTATATTATGATTAATTCTTATTGAGATATGCTAATTTCCTTTTTCTAGAAGGAAAATAACTATCTATATGTTTATGAATGTGCATATGCTTTAGAATCTCAAATTGGAGCAAGATCTATGGATGTGGAGTAAAGTATTTAGTTGTTATATTAGGTCTACAATTTGCACTTACATATGAGGATAGCTAGGTTCATTTCCTTCTTGGTCATTTCCATTTTTTGAGTGTAATTGTATGCAATAGATATTAGGGAAATTGATTTTATTATCTACACATTGTCTAGTAGATCTTAAGGAAATATCATTAGGAAAACAGTCACTTTAGTAGTATGTAAAATCTGGGCTAACAGAATTGGAAACTCGACTACGAATCAAACCCAAATTATTTGGTTTTGTATAATATTTTCTCAATCTCATAGTTAGGAAATAATAATTATTAATAATTTTCATATTGAGTTAGGAAAAGCTCATAAATCGGCATGAAACTTTGTGCGTGAATTATAATTTATTCAATCATATCCCATCAAGTATATCCATGCATTGTATCCACCAAATTCACATGCCATCAAGCGTAACTTCTCATCGCCCCACGAATTTAGATTCAACCTGCCAGGTCTTGGAAACAATATACAAGAAGACACTCTCAATGGTGAAAGAGGAGAAGAAGGTTAGTATAGCACATTATCAATAAATTTTTCCATGCTTCAAAGATGAGTTGAATATATGTGTGAGTCAAAGAAGGAGGAAGGTCAAGGGATGAAAGAGGACCACATATTGACAAAGATATAATGTTTTCATTAGACTATTGATTTTGATAGATAATTGAACCATTTTTCCCTCTCTCTATGTTGCTTTACATGAAATCATGATATTTATGTTATAATTAGATCTTGTTTTATGATAATTTTCATTTGTTCGATGCAAGGAATTATCTTTGTGCGTTTGTTAATGTTTATGAATGACAAAATTTAGGACTTGGAGCAACATCTATGAGGGAGGAGCAAGGTACTCAACTATTAGATTAGACATGAAATCTACAAGGACATGCGAGGATAGCCATGTTTCTTTCCTTCTTTATCTATTCCATTTAATGAAAGGAATTGTGTGTAGTAGATCCAAGGAAAATTGATTATATTATATATTTATCATCTAGTAGATTCTTAGGTGAGATTTATTAGATAATATTCCCCTTTCCACTATGTAAAATATTTGGAAAATAAAATTAAAATGTCCAACATGGATGGAATCCAAGATATCTATTTGTAATGCATTTTGGCTATTAGTTTCTCTCCTAACCTAATGCACTTGGTGCAATCTATTATAAGCCTACATTCCACTTCATTTTGATGAGATAGGTCTTACCTGATTTCACATCAGCTAAATTGCATCCCAATTCACCGTTATTTTTACTCATGTAGATCTTATAAGTAAGTTATTATATGTTATAGGGATAAAATTACATCATTAAGTAATTTATCTTACTTACTATGTCAAAATTTCATAATTATGAAATGCTTAAGCTCATAGTGCGTGACTAGTAATTTCTTGGCTCACATGCTATCAAGTTTAGCTTATCTTAGCCCTAAGGGTCAAGATATGTCCTCCTATATATAATAAATATTATATAACTACATCTTGTCAAGGGTGGAGGAGGAGATGAAAGTCAATATATTACATTGTTAGCATGAAGGAATAATATTAGGAGATCCTTCCATTCTTTGTAGATTAGCCAAGTATGCATATGATTCAAGGAGGAAGGAAATTTAAGGGATTGGAATGGAGCACCCAATGATTAAGGTATAATGCTCTCATTTTACTATTCATTTATATAGATAGTTGAACTATTTTTCCTCTCTATATATTGTTAATAATGATACTTATATTTTGATTAAATCTTATTGTATGTTAATTTCCTTTATGGGAGGAAAATACTCGTCTTTGTATGTTTGTGAATGTGTAGGGCCTAGATCTGAGAGTTGGACCAATGTCTCTAGATGAGGAGCCAAGTATTGAGTTGCTAGATGGGACATGCACTGACATGCAAGGATACATATTAGGATTTCCATTTTATTAACGTAATTATAGATCTTTGGAAAATTGATTGTATTATCTATACACAATGTGGTAGATATTGAGGCTATGATATAGTTCCTTTACCATTATGTAATATACGGGTAACACAATCACTCAATGTATTGTAATGATTTATTTTATTATTGTTATTACATGTACAACTTGATCTCATAATAGTTAGAGCAATAATCTTAACTAGTGCATATCATATCAAGTGATGACAAGAAGAATTTCAAGATTAAGGTTGGTTACCTCTAGGACATCAACTAAATACCACAGATGATACGTAGGAACCAAATACTGAAGAGATTTATTAGTTTCAAAAATACTTGCAATACTAAAATGAGATGGTGGAAAGGTAGGAACATCAATAGAACATTGATATTATCAAAAACAGGTATGAAATCTCGCCTTTTTAGTAAAGGTTGAAGAAGTAAATCCATTTCCTTTTAGATTTGCAACAATTATTTATGAATGTTCCTATGGCTAATGATGGAGGGATCAAATCACTATGATTTAATGTAACTATCTTGAGAAGAAAGGTTTGAGTGTGTTATCCAGAGTTGAAAAAAACTATCGGAGATTTTTCCTCCTTATAGGATATGTTTCCTTAAGAATTGTTGTTTCGTTATTTCTATGAATGTTTCCATAAACATGGATATTTCCACACATCTCTCTAGGTTCACTACTATGGCTCATTGGTTCAAACATGTTGATTAGATTATGTAAATTTTTACACATTCTAATTAATTTTTATTCTTTCTCTCAAGCTTGTTTATGTTCTCTTTTTTCTCTTGCAAGCTTTGTGTATTTTCTCTATTAGCTAGGTTCATTGTGAAACTACTTCTTCATATTAGAGTGAGGTTTTTTCTTGGAGAAAACAAATAAGCATTTTATTTCCAAGTTCAAGAGGATGATGCAATGAAAAGTAATGGATTTCTCACTATAAATTATTTTCATGCCACATAACTATTTCGAGTGGAAGCTAAGTATTTTACATCATCTTAGATGCAAAGGTTTCTATTGAATAAAAATGACAACAAAGGTTGGGCCAACATCAATTGTCAAGAAAAATAGGTGTCTCAACTACATGGATGTGGCTTATTACCTAATTAGCATGTCAATGTCCCCAGAGTTTTCTTCACATTGAATCTTGTATCACTCTAGAAGAGAATTGGACAAAGTTGGAATCTCTCTTTTGAAAGTAAGATGAAATGAGAGGCCACATGTTCAAGGTAGAGTTGAATTCCTTAGATACAAGAAGATTTGAAAACATCCAAGACTTGTTTACGAAGTTCAAGTCACCTCTTCTTCAACTAAAGAGATGTGGCATTGAAAAATCAACTCAACACATTAGTTGTCCCTTTCTATTTTGGAAAAACATGGTATGAAGTATGTCATGTTCATGTCAACATTCCATATAGTAATATTCAATTTATTAGCGACATGGAAAATGCCTAATTTGGATATTTTTATTAATTTCCTAAGTCGTCAATAGGATAATATCTTCAAAGTGGGGAAAATCAAAGGTTCCAATGCACATGCACTTGTTGTACATGAGAAAAAGAACACATTTAATCCAACACCCAAGAAAAAAGGAAATGGAAAGGAGCATTTTGAACAAGATAAGGAAGTAAATTCCAAACCCTTTGATGATTCCTTCAACTCCAAAGGTGTAAAGGGAAAGAAAGGAAAATAAAAATGCAATTTTTGCAACTATTTCTATCATTTGGAATCATAATGCATGAAGAAGACACCAAATATCATGGAAAAACAACTTCAACAAATGAATCTTGAGGACTAAATGCCTAAGATTGCTAAGAAGAGGTTGAGTGATCAATCGTCATACAAAAGAGGTGATTCTCATGCTTTAATTTCTATTCATTATTCTCCCAATGCATGAATCATGTATTCGAGTGCATCCTATCATATGAAATTTAGATAGAATGTTATATCTTATATTTTTGGATACACGGGTCCTCCCATCCTCATGGGTAATGATACTGTAATACAATTCACTGGACAAGCAACAGTAGAACTAGAACATGGACGTTTTGAGAATGTCTTGAATGTTCCATAAATCTTCGCTAATCAACTATATTTTTTATCATATGGCACTCTTAGGCACATGAAAAGGAGTATAATTATCACTTGATCCTATAACCACATATGACATGTAAGATGAATGCAAGATTATTGTTAGTGAGGAAAATAATGTGTCTTTTTGTATATATTTAGTAATTTTATTGCTAAATATGATTCTTCTCTACTACTAACACACGTTGATGATGATAGTTGGCTCTGGCACAATATGTTTGGTCATTTAAACTTCAAATACATGAAGAACTTTGCAAGTAGGGAATGTTCACTAGCTTGCTCGACATACACTTTTCAAAAAGAGTTTGTCAATGATGTGTTCTTGACAAACATCCTAAAGAGAAGTTTACAAATGAAAAGCCTTGGAGGGAATAATCTCCCTTGGAGCTCATCCATAATGATCGTGGGACCCCTCCCCATTCCATCTATTAGCAAAGATAGATATGTTCTTACATTCATTGATGATTTCTCATGATATACTTGGACGTATTTTCTTAAGAAAATTTCGATTTTTTATAGAATCTCAAAAACTTTAAATATCTTATATAGACTTAGTCTGAGAAGATGATCAAGATCCTCTATAAAGAAAATGAGGGAGAACATGTGAATTCAGATGTTCAACATCTTTTATCAAAAGCGTGTATACAACTACAACATATAGTACCATACACTCCACAACAAAATGCAATAGCCAAGCAAAAGAATATATCTCTCAAAGAGATGACAGCTTGCATGTTGCTTGCAACATATCTTCCTTCCAAGCTATGGGTTATGGAACTTAATTATGCTAACTACATTCAAAATAGATATCCTCACAACACTATCAAGGATCGGACTCCCTTTGAGGCATGGGATGGAAATAAACCAGAAGTCACCCACTTTCAAATATTTTGATCATGTGCATGGGCCTATGTACCCTCTAAAAAGAGGAAAGAATTAGATCTTCAAAACACCACATGCATCTTCATGGAATCCCATAAATGTGATGAAGATGCATGGGATCTCACAACATCCCTCAACTAACAATCTCATTATTGAGTGAAGCATCTAGTTTGAGGAAAGTATGTTGCATGCACCATTCAAACCACATGTGAAGATATTTGTTCCTCTCGCTCCACTAGATATTGGTGATTATGAGTCTGGTCATTCAAGTTAGCTTTTAGATCACATTTCATAATCTAATTCAGAAGAACATGGACATAATACACATCTAACCCTCATTTGGGATTCAAGCATTGAATCATGATCCCTATGAGAAATCAAAGAATAAGGAGCTTCAAAGAGGTATATGTACAAGACTACCCAACTACATGTAATGATCTTCTAAGTGATATAACAGATCTGAGGAGGAAAAGGCCCTAGTTTGAGGAGTGTACTCTTGCACTCATAGCTACTAAGCTATGGATTCCCATGTATTGTTACATGCTTGTAGTCTCAAACTCATAGACGACAGTTCTCTTCTTAAGAACTAAAATTGAGATTTAGATCAACTTCGTTTAAGTAGGAAGCTTATTAGATGTCGATGGGTCTACATGAGGAGAAAGAAGGTAGAAGATGAACAAGTGAGTAGGTATAAGGAAACATTGGTTTGTAAAAGATTTTAGTAGATCCATGGGACAGACTATGATGAGACCTTTGGTCCAGTAGAAAAGATAGACTCCATCTGATTGGCCTTGGCAATTACAATAGCCAAAGGGTGGGAATTTCACCAAATGGATGTGAATAATTTTTTTCTTCATGGGGATCTCTGAGAGGAGATCTACATGGAGCAACCTAAAGGGTTCATTCATAACTCATCCTTAGTATCATTACTTAAAAAGTCACTCTATGGCCTCAAGTAAGCATCTAGAGCATTGCATGTGAAGATGGATGCTTACATGCTTTCTCAACATTTTATGATATGTAAAACAAACCAAACCTCTACATGTTGAAAACATTAGATTCCTTAGTGATCCTAGTTCTATATGTTGATGATCGATTGATCAAACAAAGTTCAACTTCAACAATTGTTACAATTAAAGGCATTCTAGATGATGGGTTCGATATAATAGACTTAGGTCTACTACACTATTTCCTTAGTTTTAAGATTAATCACGATGATTTCGACATCAATTTATCTTAGACTCGATATGCCAAGGATCTCTTGGTTAGATTTTGCATGAATGACTACAAGTTGATAGATACATCATTTTTGTGTGTGGTACATCTTGAGGATGGTGGGGATACACCACTGGTGGACAAAAACTTGTATCATTGGCTTGTGGGGAGCCCTTTGTATCTTTCCCACACTCGACGAGATCTCTCATATGCAGTAGGAGAAATTTCAAGGTACATGTAGGACCTGCATGAGTTACAATGGGGAGTTTCCAAGCGCATCCTTAGATATGATTAGGGCACCACTAGTTTTGGGATCCACTATGCAACAGGTTGTGTATTAGATCTCATGGGATTTATAGATTCTGATTGGGCTAGAGATAACATCGATTGCAAGTCCACTTCTGAATGTGTGCTTAGTTTTGGTTTTGGTTACATCTATTGGTCAAGTAAAAATAAATCAATAATTTCTTTATCATCAACAAAGGCCAAGTACCAAGTAGCATCACTATTTAGAAACTTTGGCTTTAAAACTTTCTTACTGAGTTCGGCATCTAATTCTGTTGTTTGACTATCGTTTGGTGTGACAATTGGAGTACTCTCAATTTTTGTAGAGACCTAGTGCAACAACAACGGACGAAAAAAATTGAGCTCCACATGCATTTCATCAAAGAGATGGTTCATCATCAAATCATCAATTTGCAGTATTCTTCATCTACTAACCAAATTTCAAACATCTTCACCAAGAAATTTATTGCATGAGAGATTTACTTTTTCTGTAAACGTCTTGGAGTAAAGGACACAATTTCTTAGTAATTGCCTTTTATTTCTTCCTATTTTATACATTGTACTTTTAGGGCGGGGGGGGGTGGGGGGGGGTTATTAAGTGGATTTACCTATTTCCACTTGTTTTAGTTATTCTAGGTTACTTGGATGCATTGTAAGATGCGTACCTCACATGGATTCCTACCAAGACCCATTCATTGTGTTCTCCCTAGTAGTTCTTTACAAGGGGTATTGGAGAGATTTTGTTATGAAACCAACTCACAAAAAGATAGAAATGATAGATCAACGCCATATAAATAAGCCTCTTCGAGGGGGCAACCTCCTTCACATTACGGAAATGAACAATTCTTGGATGATACAAATGACAAGACCTCCTTTCTATATATAGGAGTCTAAGGGGTAATAATATAATAAGAGCTGACATAACAATAATAATGTAAGGGCACAATAATAACAATAGTACGCTTCTATGGGGCACAATAATAATAATATGGGGACTAGTTGTGCACAATAAGGGGGTTGTACTAGTAACAATAAGGGGTTACACTAGTCATATAGGGACCTATCATGTCCCTCTCCTTCAAAAAGTGTTGTCCTCAACGCTTGAGTAGTTCTTGATGCTTCTATATAAAATTCTTGTCCTCCCATGTGGAATCTTCAATGGGTAAGTTCTTCCACTTGATGAGATACTCTAAAATTGATCAATTTTGTAGCTATCGGGTTCTTGTTTCTGTGAATTCTCTAGGTACTAATATGATTTTTCCTTCCTCATCAAGTTCTAGCAATATTGTTTGAACTCGAACCTTATGCAACTTTTGAATGAGTGGCCACACTTCTTCTTCCTTCTTCCATTCATCCATTGCTTCGTTTATCCAATCTGGTTGGATAATAGAAATAACACAAAGCAATGCTTCCACATCCTCATCCTTTCTTGAGAGTGCATCTGCAACAACATTTTGCTTCCCTTTTTTGTAGATGATTTCAAAGTCATAACCCAACATATTTGTGACCCATTTTTTATGTTCTTCTAAAGATAATATTTGTTCTAAAAATTATTTAAGACTATCCCGATCCATTTTTACCTTGAAATGTCTTCCCATTAGGTAAGGTCGTCATTTCTTAAGTGCATGTAGTATTGCCAACATTTCCTTCTCATAAATAGCTTGCTTGAGATGTAGCCGTAAAATTACACAATCTCCTACATAAAACTTCTTTCATGACGATGTTGATCTACCCATTGTTTCATTTGATTCTGCACCAAAGTGGCATTATCCTTTAAAAGTTGGAGAACTTGTTGTTGATGCTCGATGTGATCTTTCACTTCTAGAATATTTTTTCTTCTTGATATGTCCTTCTATCTTGAGAGTTTGAGGAGTCGTGATTTCTTTCAATGCATTACAAGATATGGTTGGATTCATTTCTTGATGCTCGATGTGATCTTTCACTTCTTGAACATTTTTCTTGTTGATATGTCCTTATATCTTGATAGTTTGAGGAGTGGTAATTCCAACCAATGCATTACAAGATATGGCTGCATTCATTTCTTCCTTCTCGATGTCATCTTTCACTTCTTGAACCTTTTTCTTCTTGATATTTCCTTCTATCTTGCGAGTTTGAGGAGTGGTAATTCTTGTTAATTTTTTACAAGATATGGTTGGATTCATTTCTTCTTATTTGGGGTTGGTTCCTTATGTATATCCTCTTCTTTTGATGTTTCTTGACCCTTTCCTTACTCCTCTTCATAATATTTGTAAAATAATTTCTTCTCAACACACTTATGACCTTTAGTGTATTTGGTATCACAATTGTAACAAAGCCCTTTTTCTCTTCCTTTTTTTCCCATTATTGTCATGTAAACCTTGTAGGTTGAGGAAGGCTAGGAGAAAAAGCACTTTCATAATTATAGTTGTGAGTGGTGGGATTTCTTGTTTCCATAATTTCACTGTGAATTTTTCTTGCCAACCTATATGCCTTCTCCAATGAATCAGTTCCCAAAGACGAACCTCACATTAAATGTTATGCTTTAAAATCCATATGAAGACATCAATCCTTTACTTCTCTAGAATATCATCTACCTTTATGTCCAATTTCTTGAAATCCTGAATGTGCTCTACCACTGAACCCTTTTGTTTGATATTTATCAATTGGCTAAAGAAGGTGTTACTCTTTGTATCCTCATAATGTGCTATCATTTCTTCCATGAAAATCGACCAAGTGACAAGTGCTTTACGAGAACACAACCCTTTATACCTTAAAAATTGATCCAGTTATAAATACGAAGAAGCAATACGTACCCTTTGTAATAGTTTCACCTCATGTATATCAAAATATTTATCCATCTGTAATATCCAATTTATCGAATCCTTGACATTAAACTTCCTCATATTGCCTTTTCTTGATTTTAGGAGCTTGATCTTGAAATGACTGTAACTCTATAATTTTAGATTTTTCAGTTCTAAAATTGTAACACGTGGTAGCCCTTTGCACCCTCTTTCCAATGCCACCAATCTGATCTAAATTGGATTCTCCAAGGAACTGTTATGCACAATCTCCCAAGATGGCCTGATTATATACCCTTTTAGAAGAGTGAACTTGTATGAAGTGCCACATGCCACTGTTTTGACCTTTGCATCTAAAAAATATAAACAGGAAACTACAGTCCATCCTATTTCTGTAACATCTTACAAAATTTCAATCTGATGCTCAGAGAGAATGTTATGATGATTTTCCCAAGCTGACCTATATGGTATGTAATTTAGGGGTCCCAAAAACTCTAACTTCCTCAGACTATATCTGCTCAAATATAACAACACAGGATATGAAATTCAGAGAGGTGGTGTAGACTGATTTCTTCTCAAATGGGTTTTTTCTTAGCTTTTGACACTTCGTAGAGAAATATTTATAGCGAACATTCCACGATAACCTCTTTTAGATAAATTTTGGAGCTTGCAAAAACCCTAACTTCCTTAGATCATATCTCTGAAAATATAGTGAAACAAGATATGAAATTTGGACTCGAGGTTCAGTAGGATTTTGACTCAAATGGGTTTTTCTTTCACGTCTGAAATGTCACAGAAAAAATGTTATAGCGAAAATGCCACGATGACCTATTTAGAGAAGCAAAACACTAGAATCCAAAGCTCTGATACCAAATATTATGAAACCAGCTCACAAAAAGATAGAAAAGATAGATCAACACCTTAGAAATAAACCTCTTTGAGGGGGCTACCTCCAATAAATTACACAAGTGAACAATTCTTGGATGATACAAATGAGAAGACCTCCTTTCTATATATAGGAATCTAAGGGGTCATAATATAATCAGAGCTGACATAACAATAATAATGTAAGGGCACAATAGTAACAATAGCGGGCTTCTATGGGGCACAATAATAAAAATATGGGGACTACATGTGCAAAATAAGGGGGTTGTAGTAATAACAAGAAGTGGTTACACGAATAGTATAGGGATCTAACAGTTTTCCTTAGTTGCATGGATGTTTCCATAAACATATATGTTTCTAGACATCTCTCTCGATTCACTACTATCTCTCATTATTTTTGCCATGTAGAGTATGTTAAGTATTTTTTTTTACGCATTTTAATTAATTTTTATTCTTTCTCTCAAGGTTCCTTTTTTCCACTTGCATGTTTTGTATGGTATTTCTATTAGCTAGATTCATTGTGAAACAAATAGATCTACTAATGGCATTGATCAGGTAGACTAGGATATTCATCGTCTCATCCTTCACAATATTCGTTTTCCACATTGTTAGGCTAAATGGATAATGGCATGGGTGACTTCAGCATCTATGGCGATCCTAGTTAATGGATACCCCTATGATTTCTTCAAAATTTCCAGGGGCCTGAGGCAAGGATGTGGTCTCTCCCCACTCCTTTCTATTTTGGTCATGGATTCACTCAGTTTAAGCTTGAGGATGGAAAAATCAACTGGGGACATTACTATTTGTAGGGACTCTTCCACAACCACCTCAAGTCATGTTTTCTTCATACATAATGTCCTTTGTTTTGGTGCAACCAAATTTTCAGAATGGGAAACTATATATCAAATCCTTTCTAAATTTGGTAGAGCCTCAAGTCGCATTATCAATAAGGAATAAATTGAGTTAATATCAGATGAGATGGATGTATCAACCGATTAGCAAATAAAATCTCTATTTGGTATTAAGTCGATCCCTTTTTCTTGAGGCTTCAAATAATTGGGATGCTTTCTCAAACCTAGCTATTATAGACTAATAGAATGGGAATGGCTGATCAAAAAATTCCAAAATTGGTTTTCTATTTGGGAACACTGATGGCTGAACCTTAGGGGCAGGGTGATCTTGATAAAATTGTTGCTTCAAGGAATTTATGTGTATTGGATGCACTTATTTCTTCTTCCATCAGAGGTCATTCACAAAACCAAGGCTATCATTGCCAAGTTCTTGTGGGAGGGATATGGCCTAGGGAAAAAATATAACCTCATTAAGCATGGAATGCTTTCTTGCCCTCAAGATTCAAGTGGTTGGGAATTAAGGGACACAAAGTGGTTTAATCTAGCCCTCCTCTATTGTAATATATGGAGGGATTTTAATGCTCAGGGATTATGGAGGGATATAATATTAGGGAAATATCTTTAGCAAGAATGTATAGAAGAGTGGGTTGTTGTAGGAGCACCCTCTAAATGTAAAAAATCTGTCACATGGGGCAGCTTGATAGCTCCTAAGATTTGGCTTTGTGAAAATCTAAAATGGAAGGTAGGAAATGGGGAAGAGATACATATTGGGTTAGATGTGATGAAGGGCATGAATTTGGATCATTTGTTATCGCTTCAAATTATCTTGGCACTGCACCAATTTGGGTTCAGACTTCTTGTTGACTTAATGAAGCAGACATCTTTGAACCAAACTTTTCATACATGGCCACATTATTGGGAGTTGGGACTGAATGCAAAACTGGATCTTGAATGGGAGTCTTATGGACTCAAGCTTATTGAGGCAGGGATAACATTAAATGATAGGCGTGAGTTTCTACCATGGGGTGGCTAAGTTGTTTGAGGAAATATAGAAGGAAACAATATTATGCATTCATTTTTGGTTCTCCATCCCCCAATTTCTTTGATGAATGGGTTGTGCCCATGCACAAATGGGATGCACCGTTGAAGATCAAATGTTTCTCCTGGTTGACCCTTTTTATCTGCATCTTGACCTAGGATAATTTGATGAAAAGTGCCCTTTAGGGTCTAGGTAGATGCCATTTTTTCCTTTCTTCCATTGAAGACATTGTTCACTTATTTATGGAGTGTCCCATTGCCAAGGCCATATGGGACAATGTGGTAGGATTACTGAAGCTTAGGGTTGGTTTGAATTGGTCCTCCATTGTTGAGTGTATTATGTTTTCGTCCTTAAATCTAAGACCATACAAGGCACTTCCCATGTATGTTATTTGGGGGATATGGTGGTCTAGAAATACTACAATCTTCAACGACAGGCACCGTGATGGATATTCTGCCATTGTTAAGATTGTTGGTTACTTTGTTGAAATAGGCACCTGGGTTCCTAGGTCTCCTCAAAGGACTCTTCAACTTTTGGATCTGGGGACACTCTTCCCTATAGGATTATACGATGGGGCTTCTATTAGGGGACAATGTGGTTGCATAGCTCTCATTGAGCTTTGTCTCAGCTGGGTTTTTCTATTCTATTAGAATGGCAGTGATGGAACTAACTGAAGGGTCGAGGTTGTGGCACTATGGGGTTTACTTCAGAGTGTTGTTTGGCTCGCCATAGAATCCATTAGGATTTTTGGAGATGCCAAAACTATCATTGACTTGTTGCATGGGAGGAGTTCTTTAGATGTCCCTTTGCTACATCACTAGAGGGTAATATTGATGCTCTTCATTCTCCTTTTTCTGATTTATCTTTCCTCCATGTGGACAGAGAACAAAACATGGACGTTGATGGCCTATCCAATAGGGGGCTAGATTGTATCTTTCGCTTTATGTTTTATGAGTTATGGATTGATGGAACCATTCATTCTTCTGCATCCATTGAGCTATGAATGCTTTTCTATGATCTGTTTGGTTTCCGAATATTGTCGTGGCTTTATTTGGGTTTGGGCTAGGTGTTTGTCTTTTCTTATCCATCGCTCTTCTTGGGGAAATTAGTTGTTTTGTTACTATGTTTAATTTGATAGGCTTTGTCCCCTTCACTTGGGAAACTTTTGATTTTTATTCTCTGCTCAGGAAGTATCTAAGAACTCATTTTATGAATGAAAATTTTGTGTTTTTTGTCCTGAAAAGAAAAATGAAAAATAAAAAATAATTAAATATCATCGTAGTTAGTGACATAAACCCTAGAGATAAACCTAATAAGAAGAATCAGACTGTATAATTCCATATATGCTATTGAGCACTACGATTTCTAAACATACATTTGCCAATTTCACAATTTTGGAAATAAATCGATTAGCTCCCGAGCTTCACAATTTTGGAAATAAAATTGATTAGCTCCTTACTGAGCTACAAATGGGTGCCAAAGTAATGCATGAGATAAACATTGTGTTGTATATGAATTTCTGCATAGTGGAGGCTAGAATAAGTTAAGGGTTAGCTCAGATGAAACCCTCATTATTGTTACTAATAATTAGCATGCACTGACATAGAATGTTATACTGAGCACCTGATTACACAGGCATAGCTGGGATGTATTCCACAGGCTAGTTAATCCTCAAAATTAACTACTCGGACTTAGCATGGTAGGGATTCTAGGATTATTATTGACGATGAATTCATTCATCATATGTTTGTTTGAGTAATTATGGTTGGAAAAGCTTGAAATTTCCCATATCATTCACATCTGGTGCAATTGTTTTCAATAATTATGGTTGCAAAATCTTAACATTGCTCATATCATTCACGTCCCGTGCAATTCTCTGAATCATGGTAAAATGACCTACACGTTAAGGTATACAACTCGCATTCTAGCCTCCTTCAAATCTACTTCCGGGTTACTATTAACTTGAGTCTCTTCCTTGATAGAACTCGCTCATACTCTTAGATGTTTGTGGTATAAGAACGATTCAAATGACACATGCACCATGTTATGCAAGTTACATTCTTATCTACGCTCTTATTCATTCGATTCTTTCTTTCCTGGTTTGAAACAACACCAATGTTTTACAGGGTTGTGATATAAATGTTGAGTTCTCTTCTATTTGTCCTTTGGTTTAATTTGAATTTGAGGTATAAACTAAGATACAAATAGCAATATGAATTCTTGACAGGTTGATTATCATGGCTATTATCCTATCACACATAATTTTGAATACCTTTTTGGAGTGGGATAAACTTAATTACATTCAATCTGTTATGCACGTGACTATGCTAAAAAACTTATTCCATATACATGAAAATATATGCGTTATGTTTATGGCTATGGAGTTGAAAATAATTAATATTATTTTGTATTAATGGAGAATTGGTTACATAAGTTGCAACGTATCTCCTTAGTTTAGGATTTCTTCCTAGAGTTTAGGAGTTTGGTTGCAACTTCCTGATTTCTAAAGTTGTACTTAAATGATGTAATCTTTCATTGATGATAATAGAGTGTATGAGAGTGATCTCTCTGTTCTAAGTGTAGTCTCCAGGTGTAGGCCTCACCTGTGAGCTACATCTCCTTATTTTTCAATTATGTTCACATTTTATCTTGGTATCAGAGCTCAAATTGGGTGAGCCTGATCTTTTATCACCTTTGTGGCTGAAGTGCCTTTGTGGCTAGCTTGCCTGTGTGGTAGAATTACTTATGTGGCTTGAAGTGCCTCTGTGGCCGCATGTACACAAGAGCTCTGTGATCAATTGAGCAGGTGGACAACAGAATACCTGGCTCGAACTTGGATTTTTTTTTTAATTTCTGAGTAGAAGGGGGTTGGCATGATTTTTGTGCTGACAATCCTACCACGAAGTGCAACTGGCACGTCTGTTTGGCAATTAGTTGCGCCACCGCGACAAAATACCATATTGGCACAGAATTTAAGGGAAAAATTGCGCCATCTCACTTTCGCTCGAGAGCGTGCCAACTCACCTTCAAGGGGATCTGTGGGAAGCCTCATCTTCGATTGACAGTTTGTGAGGGGTGCAGATCGGGGAAGTTGTAGATCTATCCAGGAGAGGCAGATCATATCAATTTTGATCAGACCAATTTTTCGGCTATATTGAAAAACATCAAATTTTCTCATTAGAGCGAGAATGTCAGATACTATATATTAGTGGCAGAGAAGTGACAGATTGATCTGACAGGTATCGTTTTTTTTACTGTTGGGTAGATTCATTTTGTATATCTGATCAGAATGAGTAATACAATGGAATCTTATCTTCACGAGTCTGGAAAAATCGATGGATCTAACTTCACGAATTGGAAGTTTAAGATCCAGACCTTGCTTGAGGGTGCGAATGCTTGGTCCATAGTTACAAGTGGTGAACTGAGGTTGAACGTAGGGACATAGGAGCAAGAATGGGATAAACAAGAGAACAAGGCAAAAGTTTTGCTAAAGATGTTCATGAAGGATAGTATTATCTCGCACATCAGAGGTTGTAAAATGTTCGTGGAGATCTGGACGACCATCAAAAATCTGTATCAGACCCAGAACATAAGTCGAATTATGGCACTTAAAAGCAAGTTATTTTCAATGAGGACGGACGAAAGGGAGACTGCTATTGCATTTGTTTCATGAATTAAAGATGTGAAAGACAGATTGGGGGACATTGGAGAGGTGGTGTCTGACTTTGTTCTCGTCTCAATCACACTGAGTAGGATGCGTGATGAATTTCAAATGTTTGTTACTAGATTGGCGGTAAGGGAGAAATGCCCACATTTGAAGATCTGATAGGGATCTTGCTGCAAGAGGAAGAGTGGCGGCAGATCCTAAACCCCCAAAATGATGATCCTGCGGTGATGGCGAAACGACGATCATTCAGAGGAAAGCAGCCACAGCAACAATCACAGCAGAAAGGAGGAACATCACAAAAGAATCCACATAAAGGTATGCTTGCAAATAATTCTGTAAAGAAATGTTATTATTGTGGAAAGAAGGGTAATATACAGAGTGTATGCTTTAAGAAGCAGGCTGATGATGTAAAGAGGAAGCAGGCAAGTCCAAAGCACAGAGGATACTTTGTTGAAGAAGAAGATAAAGATTTCAGTCATGAATTTTGATTGTTCACAGTCGACTATGCCCTTTCAGCATCTAATGAGGATGATATTCGCTATGTCGATTCCAGAGCATCCTCCCACATGACAGGTAAAAAGGAATTTTTTTGATAGTCTTGAAGAAAGTACAAATGGATTAAAAATCTACTTAGGAGATGATAGTGGATACGAGATTAAAGGTTATGGGGTGATTCCAGTTAAGTTAACAAATGGAAAAATTAGTCACCTTAAAAATGTTTTATATGTACCTGGAATTAAGAAAAATCTGATATCTGTATCCATGATGATTGATCAAGATATGCAAGTCAAGTTCTTTAAGACGCATTGTGTGATAAAGGATTGCGGGAATGAAATAGTTGTAACAGGCATGCGAGTTGGAAGCCTATATAGACTGGATGCAAAGAGTATACCAAAGAGAGCCATGGTTGTAGGACTATCAACAACCGAACAACTCTAGCATCAGAGGTTCGATCACTTGAACTTGTAGGACCTCATGTTATTGCAGAAGAAAGGTATGGTTGAGGGGCTCCCTATCTTTCATAATATTCATTTAAATTGTGATGGTTGTGCCTTAGGTAAAATGCATAGAGAATAGTTTCCTGTGCATGATAGGAGGAAGAAAACATATATTTTAGAACTAGTGCACACTGATATATGCGGACCTATTCAGACAAGGTCACTAGGAGGAGCATATTATTTTCTGTTATTTACTGATGACTGCACTAGATATTCATGGGTTTTTTTTCTGAATAAGAAAAGTCAGACTTTCCAGTGTTTTATAGAATTTAAAACCTTGGTCGAAAAATAGTTTGGTAAGAGTATAAAAATTCTCTGATCTGATCAAGTGGGAGAATACAAGCTAGGGGAATTCATGAAATTCTACAAATCTCACGGGATTGTTCAACAGTATACAGTGCCATAAACACCACAACAGAATGGAGTTGCAGAGCGCAAAAACATAACCTTAGTGGAGTGCACAAGGAGCATGTTACAAGGTAAGGGTCTGTCTAACAGTTTTTGGGCAGAAGCTATTAATACTGTTGTATATTTGAAGAACAGAAGTCCTACCAGGTATCTTGGCTTCAAAACTTCTTTTGAAGCTTTATATGGATTCAAACCAGCAGTAAACCATCTAAGAGTATTTGGGTCAAAAGCATTTGCCCATATACCCAAAGCTGATAGGAAGAAATTAGACCCTAAAGCAGTTAGATACATCTTTGTTGGTTATGGCACGGAATTTAAAGCATATAAATTATTCAATCCTGAGTCTCGTAAGACATTTTCAAGCAGGGATGTAGTGTTTCATGAACAGGTACAGGAAGGGAAAGATGACATCGATGATGATTGACACATTCCATTGTTGATGGATGAAAGCAATGAGGATGAAAGAGAGTAGGCGCAGAAAGAAGAGTAAAAAGAAGAACAGGAAGAAGGTGATAATGCAAGCCCATTTAAAGCTGAAGAAAACAAATTTAAGGCAAGTCCCCTATCGAGGAGATCAGGTAGGAAGACTCAAAAACCATTAAAATTGAGAGACTATGCTTTGATGTCAAATGTTTTGAACATTGTAGAGCCCACTAATTACAAAGAAGCTAGTTAATTTAAGGAGTGGAGGGCTGCAATGAATGAAGAGATAGAATCAATTCTTAGAAATGACACTTGGGATCTAGTTGAGCTGCCTAAGAATAAAACACCCATAGGATGTAAATGGCTGTTTAAACCAAAAATGAATGCAGACGGAAGTATAGAGAAATTAAAAGCTAGGCTGGTTGCAAAAGGATATTCACAGCAGGAAGTTATATATTTTGATGATAATTTTTCACCTGTAGCAAAGTTAAATACAATCAGAATGCTTATTGCTTTAGCTACTAAATATGATTGGGAGCTACACCGGCTTGATGTTAAATCTTCATTTTTAAATGATGAGCTAAAAGAGGAAATTTGCTTAGTACAACCAGAAGGGATTGTAAAGCAGGGGCAGGAACATCTTGTTTACAGATTGAAAAAGGCTTTATATGGTTTAAAGCAAGCACCCAGGTCTTGGTACGAAAAGGTTGATTCTTTCCTTTTAGAGTATGGCTTTCATAGAAGTTTAAATGATCCAAATTTGTATACCAAGTACAATAATCAAGGGTAGATTATTCTGATTTCTCTATATGTAGATGACATGATTATAACAGGAGATGCAGATGATTTAATCAGAGGAATCAAAAGGCTTATGGCACAAGTTTTTGAGATGAAATATCTCAGAAGCCTTCATTACTGTCTAGGACTAGAAGTATGCAGAGATACTGGGCAAACTTTTCTTACCCAAGCGAAGTATGCCAGAAATCTGTTGGAAAAGTTTGGTATGGATCAGTGTAGATCAACAGCGACACCTTTGCAGCAAAATCTGAAGGTAGCAGCAAAAAGTGTGTTGAGGTATCTTTGTGGTACTGTTAACTATGGTTTTTTATACACTGACGCGTCTAATGTTATTCTAGCAGGTTTTTCAAGTTTAGACTGGGCAGGTAACTTGGATGATAGAAGGTCCATCACAGGTTACGCATTCAGCATAGGGTCTGGTTCATAGCATGGAGCAGTGAGAAGCAGAGTTCTCTAGCCTTGTCATCATGTGAAGCTGAGTATCAAGCATTGTGTGCAGTGACGTGTGAAGCGATCTGGTTGAGAAGGCTTCTCAATGATGCAGGAAAAGAACAGAAGAATTCCACTTCCATCAAAAGCGACAACCAGAGCACCATTAAATTGGCATACAATCCAGTGTTTCATAAAAACACCAAACATATAGACACTCAGCTCCATTTTATCAGAGAGAAACTATAGTCAAAAGAAATTTTTGTTGAATATTGTAAAACTTCTGACAATATGGCTGATATTTTTACAAAGCCTCTTGCATGTGTGAAGTTTGAATTGTTTAGAGGGATGTTAGGAGTCCAGGACAACCCTTTCTCCATTAAGGGGGCGAGTTGAAAATAATTAATATTATTTTGTATTGATGGAGAATTGGTTACATAAGCTGTAACGTATCTCCTTAGTTTAGGATTTTTTCCTAGAGTTTAGGAGTTTGGCTACAACTTCCTGATTTCTAAAGTTGTACTTAAATGATGTAATCTTTCATTGATGATAATATAGTGTACGAGAGTGATCTCTCTGTTCTAAGTGTAGTCACCAGGTGCAGGCCTCACCTGTGAGCTACACCTCCTTCTTTTTCAATTCTGTTCACATTTTATCTTATGGTATGTTTTTGTTTCTAAGTTTCGTGAATGCCATAGACACACTTAACTATGACGCATTTAAATGTTATATGCATATCAAATTAATACATCGCATGGTAAGAGCAACCACCTTTGAATTTTCTAATGAACAATCCTAAATGACGACTTTAGCAATGATCTCTAAAGTGCTTAAACATTCCAATTACTTTCGTATCTAGATGAATTAATGTCTAGGTTACTAATTTGGATGGTTTGTATGTGATTTTCTATTGCAGTTATTTAAAACCCTCAACATCTAAATGCTGCTAAATATTGTAAATTGATATCACTACTAATGTGTCGCTGGTCTGGTACAGCTCATTCTCACATCAAATGCCGCAATGGTATTTCATGGACCGTCGATGTCTTCAGTGCAAAATTGTTCTCTATGTATTCCATTTATCATAGCAAGCACAATTCAGACTTGCTATAGTACTTTGAATCCTTAATGGAGTAAATCATTGAATGTTTTAAAACCTCTGAAAGAGCTCCTTTCCCACAAACTAGGGTAAATTATGAGGGGGTTATCTTTCACACATATCTAAAGGTTTTGTTTGTGAAAATATAAATTTTACTGCAAAAAAACCACTTTTCCAAGCACACATGTTTTAGTCACCTTAACCATTTTTATCTGGATCCTAAAAGACCAGGGTGAAGCCAATTACTTTTTAAAGTCATTCTTTTCAAAATCTGTAATATTCTAAAAATATGCAACAAAATAAAGTGAATATTATATTTTATGCCTTCCTAAAATTCCCATTTTCTTTTGGTTACAGATATTCCATTGATCATGCAGAGGGTGAGGAAATCACGATTATCTATAAATTTAAATTATTCCAAATCATTTGACTTAAAAGGGTTCCAGAAACGATGGTGTTTCTCAGTAAACATTACCAAGAACCACTTCCTTCTGTTTCCATGAGGATCCATTCAATGCATAGGGCTTGACATTGCCTGTAGTGGTGATAATTTATGTTCCTCCATAGTCTTTAGAAAAAATTGTTTAATTAATTCATTGGTAACCCTTCTTCCAATTACAATTGACTTACAAGGAATTTCTATCTAACTTCTCTACAGGGAACCAGTCGCACACTAATATAAATGAGTTTTGTATGAAACTTGGTGGCGAGATAATCCACTTACCAATTTTATTCACAATCTCTGAAAGAACAATCATCCACAACTTCTCTGGTTGTTGCGTGAAGCACAAGGGATTCCCTGAGAATCTAGAATCTTCACACTGCTGAATATGGACACATCCTTGTATTGCTATTTGACTATGTTGCTCAAGTTTCCGGTATGTGGATACTTTGGTTACGTAGGAATGAGTATCCAATACAGATAGAAGCTTTGCCAAATTTTACAAGAAACTTCAAGTTGAGAGCAGAAATAATATAATATATTAAATTTAATATATATTACTCATTTTAAAGTATAAAGATTAAATATACATTTCAAATTAAATTTTTAAATGATTCATCATTCAAGAGACAACCATAAAAAGTTAAAACCAAAACTAAAATCCACTTAAAATCATTTTGATGTTCATACTAGAAAAACACTTAAAAAGGCAAAAGCCTAAAGTTGTACATAATTCAAAATGCCCAATAGCAAAAATATAGCAACAAAAAATACAAATCTTATGATTATATAGTACGATCTTCAATATGAAGGAGATCCTTATAAGCTTGAGCTTCACGGGGTAATGGATCAACGTCGCCGTCATCATCATCATCATCAAATGCAACAATGTCATCTAAAGGTATGCCAACCAATCCTGCATTTGGTAAATGATTGTCATCATCATCATCATCAATTTGGGTAGCATTCTCAACATTCACATCCCATCATGTAGCAGGTCCTACTAAATATTCAGGTAGCTTCCCTGAACAAAATCGAAGACTACTATGCACATAAACAAGTTTCTCTACTCTCTGAGAGGTAAGTCTATTCCTATTACCAGAGTGTATGAAACTATAAGTGGACCAATTCTTTTCGGCAGCTGAGGAACTAGCAACCTGAGATATCAAGCGTGAAGCAAGATTTCGGAGCTCTGGGACCTGGCCCCCACACATTCTCCACCATCCAAGGGGTTTCTTCTGAGCATAATGCTTGATCTCCCTATTTGCATCTTGGCTAAATAAAGGAGGGCTTAATGTACCAAAATCAATAAATTACTCCCTTATAACACTTGCTTCATCAACAATATACATCTTAGTTATAGCATCAAGAAACCCCTATTTTACCTCGTTATCATCAATAGGAAGAATTCTATTTAGTCTTTCCATATACCACTTTGAATTAAGGGCATATGCAGCCATGTGAAGGGAGGTATTGAGTTTAAGTCATATTTTCACTATCAACTTATGGATTTCATGGAAAAACTCCAAAGAAGGGTTTCTTTGGTGAATGATGTGTTTTACCTTTCCCACCATGGTATCATTAAATTCATATATTTTTCCAAGAGAAGGAGAATCTGAATCAGCATACCTGATCAACTCCACAATTGGAGCTGTGAAAGAGCCAACATATCTACAATTAACCCACCAATCCTCATTAAGAAGCATTTCTCTTATCTTCTTCGCTTGAGGTAACTTAGACTCAGTCCCTGTATTCCACTCTGAAGAAACAATAATGGCTTGTAAAGATACATAGATTTCAACCATGCGCTCAAGCAAAATAAAATATGTGGCATATCTTGTTTCTGCAAGTTTTAAAAAATGCTTATTTGAATACATCCTGTAAATTTCCAAGGAAGCATGGTGGTTGTAGCTGAAGATTTGTGCCTCCCTCGCGTCTAAAATGATTTTTCAATCCACTGTATTTTACCAGTGTCTTTTAAGAGATTGTTAAGGGCATGTACACAACAAGGAGTCCAAAAGATATGCTTATATCGACTTTGGAGCATCAATCCTGCTGCTTTACAAATAGGTGCTACATTTGTGATGACATGTACCACATTTGAAGGGCCAACCTCATCAATTGCATCCTTCAACATTTCAATAATTAAAGTAGCATCCTTAGTTTTACCACTGCAATTAATTGATTTTAAAAAATAAGGCCCTTCTTGTGATGTGACAATAACATTCAACAAAGGTCTTTGTTGAATATCTATCCAACCGTCCATGATAATTAAACAACCTGAATGAACCCAAGATTGTTTGAGGTCCTTCATAAGTCCGTGCATTCTCGTCACCTCTCTATCTAATAATGAAGTCCTCATTTTGTTGTACCCCGGGGGTGCATATCCTGTCCCCGCATCAATGAGTTTTCTCACCATTTCTTTATAGTATGGTGAATGAGTGGCATTAAATGAAATTCCATTTGCTGTAAAACAATCTGTTGTGGCATCATCTGCTTCATCCCTATTCAAAACATTGTATATCTTTTGAATGGAGTCACTTACAATAGTCCTGTTAGTACTAGAACTTCTTTGATTAGTCTCAATTTGGATGTGACTTTGTTCAGTCATACATTGGGATGAATCTTCATGTCTACCTCTCTTATTATTAGGAGATACAATGCTACTATCACATTCATTGTTTCCATTTTCTTTCAGGTGAAGCTTACTCATCTCCATTATCTACTCAAGGTTACATGTGCAACTCTTCACTCCTAACCCAAGTATGCCCAAAAGATGATCCCATAGTCTTGTATAGCTACCCTTAAAAACATGGTCACACAAATTCCATTTCCATTTCCCACAACTCCCACTATTTTTTGTCTTGTTTTGTGTTATTTTTTTCATGAACATCATTAAGGGCTTCCTAGAAATGTTGCTTGATTGCTTGTGGGTACCTATTTTTGCCTTTACATTCTGTTGTTGAAATTGTGGAGCTTGTGGAGGTACTGGGGGTCTCATCCTGCTGTTGTTAATACCATATTCATTGTGCAACCCTCTATCTATGGTATCGATACTGAAAATTTACATGAAAACACACAAAAAAACATTAGAAGTGGAACAAATAAATATATTTTACAATGTACATAAATGACAAAAAAATAATAATAATCACAATACTAATATTTAATTTGCATATTGTAAGTTCTCATATTTAATATTATTGTATTAAGTATATTTAATTTGCATATTTGTATTTAATTGTATACATTAAAAATAAAGTTAATTGTTTATAAGTATTTATTTATATTCTATAACGTAAATGTGTAATGAAATATTATTCATAAATTGCTTTGAGTTAGTATATTAAATTTATTTTATTTCAAAAATTATTGTTTTATCAATGGAGGTTTTAATTTTGAAATTTTTAATCAATGGAAAATTTTGGAAATGGTTATTTCACTGAATTATGGCGATCACATATATATAAATTTGTAACTCCTAGAGTAAACATGTACTAATAGTGTGGTTCTTATTATTTTAGCTAATGTACAAAATTTTACATGGTAGTTTTGTCTTAGATCATCAATTTTCATTTACAAGGTTTAAATCTACATAGAAATGAAATTATATCATACATAGAAATGAAATTATATCACACAAAGGTGGTATTTAATCCACATATATGTACATGGGTCATGACATTATTTTATATAACCCTTTTGATTGTAACCATATGTTCAACTAATTCATTTAAATAACTACATGACTATAGAAATGACTACATGCATATAATAATGACACTGTTAAGAATTGAAGGTTACCCACAAGTGAAAATATTCTCACTCCCAGTAATAAATAAAACTTCTTTGGGCCACTTTTTCAATAAAGAATTAATAAGTTATTTAGATATGAGTTTGGGTAGAAAGCTTGTTTGAGTGGAAGGGCATCTTATGCATATTTAAATAACATATCATTACTATTAATCTATCACTAAACTATTAAATAAAATTATTTATAAATCATTACTAACTTTTATTTCTAAATCACTAGAAAATTAGTAATTAAATTATAAATTGCTTTCACTAACCATATTTATTTGAAAATAAATTATCTTAAATTGCTTTCACTCTCATGCATGAACAAAACTAAATAATGTTATTTGGTGTGATAAATTTATAACATCCATGCTTGCTAACATTCCAGTATGTTAAAATCTACTCTATACATAAATTATAAGAAATCAATCTTCACCTTTAGAGACAGAAATTCCTTCCACTTTGAAGTCCAAGGTTCATAGTAAATTGATTTTTAGGTAAATGATTCGTAAAAAAGATTTCCTACTGAATATCTATGGCTTTATTAAAAAAAAATGATTTCCTACTGAATATCTATGGCTTTATTAAAAAAAAATGGTTTGTATATTGTTGTGTTCAGCTAGCTAGTTTAATGATCTCATGGCGCATTTACTGAAATTTGATATAATTATAATAGATTGCAGAAAATTTCATTTAGGCATATATGAAATGGTTGCAAATCATGGGCATTGTTTGTATTTTGCAACTTATAATCTATAAAAAGATTTATGTAATTACAAAAAAAAATTAATTAGCAATCTATAATTGCAAATTTTAATTCCCGAGATTCTTAGAGATAATGGAAACTATACTGTATGTTTTACAAAATGCAATTTAAATAGTATATATACCACCCCATTTGGAACCTTTCTTTAAAATGAATGCTTCTAAATTGAACATTTCTCTGATAACCCTTTTAAATTGAAGTTCCAGGAATCATATGCGAGTAATTTACTCCGTTATCTTTTAACTTAGTGTGTGGACTCAGGGATATTAAAGTTTCCTATAAGGTCAAAGGAATAGAAGAATTTAAGTCTCTTTCTCTAATAGAGAATAATGTCATGTGCTGGATGCCATGTCAATTAGGATAATTTTAATTTATGAATTTTAGGACACTTCAATTTTTTTCTCATTTATTTGGGAAAGCTCTCAAAAAGTGATCGGAAAATAATAATTTATTGCTATTCTGGTTTCATGAGAAAAGTCGCTAGAATATTTAGATTTAAATAAACACTGATTTTAATAGCTATCTTTTATGTAAATTTAAATAACTATGAAGGGATATTATCATATTCCAAAATCATTCTTAATGCAGAATGCATAATTTGATTACAAATGGTGAAAAAAAATATTTTTTTGTTTTAAGAAACATTTTTTAATTATTTTTTTTTAAATTTCTAGATTTTTTTGGAATTTCTAAATCTATATTACGTATTATTTAATTCTAAATAAAATTTCTTAAAAAGCTATTAAATATACAAAAACATATAAAGGAATCTATATTCAAGTGGATATTTTGGAATTTTAAATCTAAATTATGTATTATATAATTCTAAATAAAAATTTTAAACAAGTCATTAAATATACGGAAACATATCGAGAGACCCAGTATTCAAGTGTTAAGAATTTCTTACTTCAACTTCACGGCGTTAGTATTAGCAGAATATTCATGAAATACAGAAATATATATATCAGGAGAACCTGTATTCAAGTGTTAAGAATTTCTTCATGTGAACTTCAAGGTGTTAGTATTAGCAGAATATTCATGATCAAATATTAAGAATTTCTTCACTTAAACTTTGTTTGTGTTAGTATTAACAGAATATTCATGAAATACAAAAATATATGGAAACATAGCGAGGGAACTTGTATTCAAGTGTTCAGAATTTCTTGGCGTAAACTTCACGGTAATAGTATTAGCATATTATACATATTGGGTGTTCCCCTACTAATTGAAAATGAATAATCAATTTTTAATTGAGAAACAATAATCTAGTTTTAATTAGTTATGAAATATAAAAATATGATATAGGTAAGCACCTAATATAATAATATTCCACGCACATCAAAATATAAAGACGCGAGAACACTTACATGCAAGCGGAAAGCAATGAGAGAACAGGCAAGCCAACAAAGTTTTGAGTGCCTTGGTCAGAACTCCTAACCAGTGAATATAACAACCTGCTAACAAAGTTGAATAGACCAATAGGCCATTGCTGATGAATTCAAAGATAATGATGGACAATTATATTGAAAAACCCGTCAATTTTGCTACCAATTCCAGTTTTGCCACCAAATGGAAATACGTTTGCCACCAAAAACTGTCCCTATTTCTCTCCGGATTTTTCGGGTACGCGTGGATCAGGAGCCTGCAGGAGCTCTGATCCATCGAGGAGCGTCTATATCGGAGATCCTACGAGCTCCCGATATAAGTTCCTACCTAAAACTAGCGCCAGAAACTGCTCAATTTGCCGATAAAAGCTCCCACAAAGCTCCAAAACTACCGGGAGTGGTACCTGTGCAACATTGCTACTATTTGATGTTTGAAAGAACAATCTCCCACAATTTTTTGAGTTGTTGGATGAAACAAAAGGGAATCCCTGAGAACCTAAAATCTTCACTCTGCTGAATATGGACACATCCGTGTATTGCTATTTATTCTAGTGCATCCTTTTTACTTTGTTTAAAGCATTGTCGTTTATCCATTAGGAGATTGGATTGTATTCAGTCAAGTCTGTTTCTCATGAAAGAGTCACTTGCAAGGTGTTCATAAACTAGTTACGATATACTAAAATTTCAGTATATATTAAAATTTTAGTAAAAGGGAATTATAGCTTTGGCTTTAGAGAAATACGTAGAGCATATATGTATATTTAGTATTTTGTTTATTTTCCAAGAAATATTTCATATACCATATAGAAAAGTATAGATAGAAATATAAGACTCACCATCAATCATCGTTGCATAACTTAGCTAGCCTCTCTATTACTAAATCCGTTACCATTGTGATGCTCAGCCGACATGCTAACACATCATGGAATGCAGTAACAATACCCAAAACTATAAGGAATTTTACATGTCAAAGAGAAAAATTATATAACCGTGGGGAAGACTATGTAAGGAAACTAGGGTTTTGGGAGAAGATTTGTAAAACATAGTACACAGAGCACTAAAATAAGATATGTGAGAAAACATAGAGCACTAAAATAAGCTATGTGAGAGAGGAGATTTTAATTCACCGAAAATTATGTTGAAAGCTCTTTATTAACAATGCTCTTTATTAACAATGTAATAATAGGTCCATCTTAAATATGAATTTGACATGAGTGGAGAGGGATTCAATTTTTTAGCTTGTATTTTTTTATGAGCCTATATTATTTAAATGTTTTTTATAATTTTTTTTTTAAATTTTGTAAATTTCAACTTTCAATTTTTTAGCATGTAATTTTTTTATGAGCCTCTATTATTTAAATGTTTTTTATAATTTTTTTATATAATTTTTATTGTAATTTTTATTTTTGTAAATTTCAACTTTTATGACGGACATACAATGTTACACATCACTGTCATTGTACAATGAGCCTCTTGGCTCAACAAATATAAACATATAAAATAATGTCTCAAGAGAGAAGAGCATTCTTGGACATACAATCCCTTGGGAGGAATTTATCTAGATGGAGAGAATCTTTGAAACCAATTAGGGCTCAACAATATACTACTAACCTCGAAGAGACTCCTTCTAGTAGAGACTAGAACTCTACCCAATAATGACCAATAATCTCAACAATTAAAAAATATGATACCCACATAAGACAAGAAAGTGTTACATACTTCAACACTACTCGGTAATCACTACATCTCCTAATAGGTCTTCAATGTCTTCCTCTCTACAAACAAATGCTTCAATATGGCTTGAAGAACCTCGTCATAAGAAAAGTATATGTTTGGTCCAACCTTGTACTTTCACTTTGTAACTCAATCATGCAAACATCACCATGATGTCCATATAAAGGAGCAATCATTGACTAGAAAGCATGGGTATCTAACTATTTCAACTGTTGATTTACTAGGATGTGCTTCACGTACATGGATTATTCAAGTTATTGATGAACTACCCGTAATGTAAAACTTCACCTTCTAGTGTCTATAACCAACTCACTAGAGGCACATGGTAGGCACATGGTAAAGGCGTTTGCATGCTTCTTTATGTCTCACAAAGATGTTCCTTTTTCATATTACATAAATTTGAGTACAACACATTACATATCATTGAGACATCGCATACATAATTTTCAAGGACCATTACATTAAAACATCATAAACTTGCTACAAATACAATGTGGATCACATTGTAATATGGTCATGAATTTCCTATTATTTCAAAAAAAATCACATTATTTTGCCTTCGTTTCTCCATCATCATCAAACTTTTGCTATTGTTTCAGCAACCATTATCCTTTACTTCCATAAAGGTAGCATAGCACTATCACCTATTTATCCTGGAGCAAATTCCAAATATCTCTCTACCAAGACATCCCTCTCCTACCCATTGCAAAATTATCATTCCGCTCCAAAAAAATTCAACCGACAATCGACAATTGGTTTTCTCTCCACCTCCAAAATTCTAAATGCTCCCCCATTCACTTGAATAATTTTCCTCTTATAGCAGTTCGAGAGCAATCATACCAATAATACCTCAGATTAACTAGAAACTTCTTGTACTATAGGGCCTTACATCAATCTAACACTGTAGATTGAGTAATTGACCATTTTATATACTTACTTCCATATATCGAGATACATGGGTGACATCAATTGTACTTTTTATTTATCTAGAAATGTAGTTTGGATAGGGGATGTATCCATCTCAATCTTACTTTTTTTTTTCCATGTGCCAAAGTGATCTTAGAGTGAAACTTCAACAAATGATCTATGGAGAAAAAATCATACCTAGCTATAATTTTTCACCAAGCACGCGTGGCAAGAGTACTAAAACTCCAGAATTTTTGTATCAAGAAATGATGAGAACTACAATAAAGATATTGTTTTGTGTGAGTTTTTTTGCTAAATAATTGATGAGAAACATAACCATCATTCATTCTAGACAAAAAGACATCAAAAAAAAGAAGCAACTTATTTACCCCAACCTCCATTGTGAATTTGATAAAGTCTTATTTGAAGGATTATTTCATACCATTAAATAGTGATTAACACACAACAAATATTTATTTAACATATATTAATTTTAATTTAAAATATTTTCAATATATTTAAAATAATTACAAATCCATTGTTTTACTTTATAGATTAAGAATTTAGTTTAATTTAATATTGTGAAAAATACATTTAATTAATCTTAATCCAACAAATTGCTTATAATTGATATATAAAAATCTAAAAATTACTTCAATTTGATACTAGCCAAAATAGTGAAAATTAGGATAATTCTTAAGAGAAAAAATGTATGGTTATATTAATATGAGATCTAAAAAATAATTGAGATGAAGATAATGGTTTATTTCATTAGTGAGAATTAGGGTTCTTAGGAGAGAAAATGTATTACTATATTAATTTGACATCTAAAAAATAATCAAGATGAAAAAATATGAGGTTTAAAAGAAAAGAACAATTTTAATGGTTTATTTATTTTATAATGAGAAACACATTTTAAAAATATAATAAATATAAATCAAATTATTAATCATTAATAAATTACAGAATTATTATATTGATATTATTTATTTTATAAATAAATATATATTTAAGGGTTTTTTTCCAATTTTAATATTATTTTGAAAATGAATTTACATGGTACACCTATACCTTACCAACTTTACTAGTCTTATTAGACCAGTTTCATGAAACTAATTCATTTCCTAAAAGACATAGTGTGTGATTTCCATCCTTGAAAAAGAAAGTCTTTTGTGTACTTAGGTTCTCATCTTCCAAAATAGAATAGGGCTATCTAAGCAACAATTTTGGACCATCAGTGTTAATCTGATTTATATTTCAAGGTTTGCAATTTTCATAATCACTCATATGTTTTTGAACTATAATCTAACTTTTTAATTTAGACTAACACACATGAAAAATAAAAATCTTGTAAGTTCATTAGACGAAGACAAATTCCACATTTAAGTTTGCATTTTCATAAACTAAAACCTAAAATCACTTATAAATGAGTTATCCAAAAAAATTTACTCAACATGATTTATCAATTTGAAAGTAAAATCCGACCTATGTACATAAATATAATCATTTTAATACTTGCATTTTCATTAACTAACATCTAAAATCACTTATAAATGATTTATGCAAAAAAACTTACTAAACTTGACTTATCCATTTGAAAGTAAAATTCAAAGCATGTAATAAATATAATCATTTTAATACTTATTATTATGTTTGTTTTTAAATATTCGATATATATAGACATATAATAAAATTTAATCAATTTTATAGAATGGAGGAACAAAACAAACCCTAAAAAAAAATAGTATTACATCTGGTAGTATTTAATATAATTACAGCTTAATAAAACCAATTGGTTATTAATTATAGTAAATTATAAACACCAATAGATATTAAGTCATTTTCCATATTAAATTAAATAATAAATTAAATTTAAATAAAATTATAACATATTATTACTATTATTATATAAAAAAAAGTTATATTATGAAAAAAAGCGGAAACATAACCAAAATTTATCTATATTGTCATTCCACTTTATAATAAAAAATTGTAATTTCTGAATATACTTTATTACAATACCATAAATCAATATCATGGCTTATTAATACTAGATGACCAAAAAACCATAACTCATGTTCATATGGCATAAGTTTAGATCACATTTTTTAATTCATGAGATATATTTGTATGAATTTTTTATTAAAAGAAAATTACAAAATTATTTAATCTGTATTATAATCATTAAAAATATTAAAATATTTTAAAATATTTGATAGTATCCATCTAATTAATTATTTATAATTTAATTTAAAATTCTAGAAAACTTATTCTAAGATAACAACACTTATTTATATCATATTACTACATTATAAAACCATGAAATTAATCAATATTTTAATATTCTTAAGAAATTGATCAAAAATAAATAAGTTAATTTTATAATAATTTTGATTAAATTCAATTTATTTTTTTAGTATTTTATTATAAAAATAGCTTGTGAGAGACCTTACAGACTGTAACAAGTTTGGATCCGAAAGATTAAAGACCGGCTCTTACGGGCTGCGATGACAAAATACTATGAGGTTATAATTTTGACAACATAGGAGACCAATATCTAATTGGGAGTACTTTTTCGTTGTGCCATTTTAATTTATAAAAAAATAAAGTAAAAAAATGAAATAATACAATTTAATACATTTTGAAATAGATTGAAAGTTTAGTTTATAATTAAATTTTGATAAAAAATTAATTAATTTATAGGCGATAAAACTTTTGAAAATAATCTAAAACATAATTTTCACCTCAAAAGTTACTAAATTGATATTGATAGAATAGCCATTTCCCAATAAAGTAAAGGTTGTAAAATTTTTGTAGGGTGGAAGTAAGCTGTACATTGAAGGTTAGGTTCTGACAAAGCTAATGACATTATGGTATGGTGGAAGCAGGTTCAATCCATAATATTGGCATTTATTTTTTAATCCAGCTGGGCGGAGCAGTAATAAAACAAAACTCTGACCATCTCAATCTGCTGACAATCCGTCAAACTTCACCATAAAGCCCATGGCTATCTCGTGTATTGCACGTAGCTTTCCTGGCATAAAGAGCCGCATCGGATAGACATCGGGGCCGGTAAATTGCTAGAATTAATTTCGTGTTTCTATGAAGTTACGTGTTCTGATAAAAATGGCAGTAATATGGTGGGAAGGAAAATAAGGACCACAAAGGTTAACGATGGTGCTCTGGTTGCAAAATCCTGTCATAAGCAGGGCACAGAATCCTGTCATATATTTTTCCACGGCTTTCTTGAACTTCACGATCAGCAGTGTTTGCAGCGGCCAATCGCTTCGATAACAGATCGGGATCACAAGCTCAGGAAAGCCGTGGGAAAATAGGGAGGGATTCAACACTATGCGTCGTCTATGATCCACAACAGAATCGTATTCCAGGCACACACACGGATGAGATATTCGCTTCGTTTACTGGTGAGCAATCTGCATTTTTAAATAATCCTTCATTGTTTGTATTGTACTCTAAAATATCACTTTGACATTTGGGAAAATTTTGTCCCGTCACAGATCTATGCTCTATTTGATAAGCATATAGCGGATTAATAAATTCAGGTGCAGGTTCAAATTGTATGAAGGTTTTACTGGAGAAGCAGGTTCAAATTCTATGAAGGTTTAGTGGAGAAGCCGTTCATTTATGCCCCGATAGCTTGCGAAATATGGCTCGCCCTACCTGGATCAGGTTCAATTTCTATGAAGGTTTTATTGGAGTTATGGAGTAATTTGGCATAGTGGTTTAATTTTTTAATTTGTGGCTCTATATATTATAGAGATATATATTTTTAATTTGTGGTTGTATATACTATGGAGATATATTATATTAAATGGTTTTTTCAGGTATATACATTTCAGTAAAGCAAATTTTATTTCATGTTTTCTTTTCTGAGATATAAGTGAAAATATTTAGTTAGAGTCATTTGGTAAACAATTTGTTTCACAGAAAATTTTCCTACTAATAAAATAAAATAATCAATATAGATTTATCTTAAGCAATGATCTTATCTAAGTCTAAAAAATTTAATTTTTTCAATGATCTTACCTAATCCTAAAGAGTTTAATTTTTTCAGATGCAAATTTATATTAGAGTGCAAAAAGTACTGTATTATTTTTCATTTTTTAAATTGTATTGTTGAGATAACTAATTAAACACCCATAGCATATTCTTTTTTCATTTTTCTTTTTTATCAAACATATTTTTTGGATTACATTTTATTTTTATTTTAAAAAGAACACTTGTCAACTCCAATTTTAGCACAAATATACTTACACATAACCTTCACACTAAGCTATATAAAGATCCATCTTAAACATAAATCTAACATGAGCGGAGAGATCATTTTTTCCCTTTTTAGTAAACATTTCTTTTTTATTTGATGTCAACTCTAAATTAAGTATTGACATACTTACACATCCTCTTCACACTATACTGTAAAATAAGCCTCTCCTCTCAATAAACCTCTCCCCTCAAAAATTAAATACAAACTTATAATCAAAATAAAAAACACAGATTAACATTAAAAAAATCAGGAATGCAAACTTATATTCAAATTTGAAAACACAGATTAACATAGAAATCAGGTACAAACTTTTTCTTAGTAAAGGCACATATTAACATAGATATCTGCTATGCTTTTTCGATTGCAGTACCCGCTATAAATGATCCTGACCTCCCTAGTCTCAGTAGTCTCTATGAGCACTGGCTTCGGTTGCGGAAAAGGCCATCTTCAACTAACCCGGAATTCTCGCGCATGAGGGTTTGCGTTACTGTTGATAGCTTAATTTCGTTGAAATTAATCTCTCCCGTTGATGATATAGTAATTTCCATCCATCATTTTTACAGCCACAGATTTACATAATTTAATTCCATTTTGACATTTAGGCCTGTACTATTTTCAAACGCGTTTGTTTAAATGCTCTTCCATGTGGCATAGCCAATTGCTATGTTGAAATTTAAATCTAGCTTTGTCCTTTTGGAATGTCTTAAATTCCACGAATTTGCACACTTTTACATAATAATTCACGAATTTGCATTTCGAATCACATACCTTTACGTAATAATTTATAATATAGGTGGATTTCAAATTTCATGAATTTGAACTTGAAATCACATACTTTTACATAATAATTCTTAATATAGGCATAATCGAGAAAACACTTATTCTAGTTTCGAATTTCTTAAACTATGATTACAAAAGTTTTTTATTTTCTTGTAGAGATTTTTTTTTTTAAATTGCTTGATTTTTATTATTATTATTATGGCTGGTCAAAATTATAAGTTTTTATTGTTCAAATTGAAAAGTATACCTATTTCAATGGACAAAGGCTAAAACCTCGCTTGCGTACGATGCTTTTATTTCATAATCGTGAGTTTTTATCATCATATTCTTAGTATTATTGAAAAGGCGAGGCTTCATACACAAATAAACTGCTCTTTTTTTCTTTTTTAACTTGGCAAAGAATGAAACTGAAAAGTGGAGTAGAGATTGCTCGTCAATATTTTGAATGATTAAATAGGTTACATTGTAAACATCAATAATAAATAACTTAAGTAAAACTATATCTCAACATCCCCTCCTAATCTCAACTGTTACATGTAGTGACACTTACAATGCCAAGTTGTTTTCTTTGAAATTCAAATACATTGTTTCCCAATGGCTTTGTGTAAATCTCTCCTAATTGATCTTTAGAACCACAAAAAGAAAGTACCATGTACCCATCATTGACAAGCTAACATATGAAATGATAATCATTCTCAATGTGCTTTCTATTTTTGTTGAAAACTTGATTTTTTGTTAAGGAAATCGCTGGATTATTATCACAGTAGATTGGAGTTGCCTCCTTCTCAATATTTGAAATATCTTTCATTAATCTTCTCAACCACGCAGCTTGACACGTTGTTGTATTTGCTACTACATATTCTGCCTCTGTAGAAGATATTGAAACGATTGATTGTTTCTTGGATACCCATGAAATCAAATTGGTTCCAAGATGAAAAGCATACCCTAAGGTGCTTTTGTGATCATCTAAACTCACTGCAAAATCACTCTCTATAGAACCTGGAAGTTAACAATTTTCAGAATGTGTATAAAACAAACCATGATCTATTGTCCCAACAATATACCTTAAGACCCTTTTTGCAACCTTCTAATGAGAAATTTTAGGTGACTGCATAAACTTGGAGACAAAACTTGCTGCAAGTCTAGTTGAAGTGAGATATAACAAGCTAACAACTAGACTTTTATACGGTGTGGAATCAACTGGTGGTGCCACATCTTCTTTGGTCAGTTTTGTGCCTTGAGAAATTGGTGTATCTACAGGTTTGAAATTGGTCATTCAGAACTTTTGGATGATATCACTGGCATATTTTTGCTAACTAACAAAAATTCCATTAGCATATTTGTGAATTTCAATGCCTAAGAAGTATTTCACGTCTCCTAGATCTATCATATCGAACTCTTTTTGCATTGCTGCTTTCAAATATTCTAACATCATATTTCCTGTATAAAGAAGATCATGTACAAAAAGCCACACAATCATAATTTTACCTTCATGCATTTTGGTATACAAAGTTGGCTCATGATTTCTTCTACAAAAGACACTTTTTATGAGATAGGTGTCAATGCGATTGTACCAAGCTCTTGGAGATTTCTTCAAACCATAGAAGGATTTATTCAATCTATATACCTTATGTTGTTGTCTTGGAACTTCAAAACCAGGAGGCTGATCTACATAAAGTTCTTCTTGCAATATACCATGTAGGAAAGAAGATTTTACATCAAAGTGATATGCTTTCAATTTGTGTTGCGCTATTGTGGACAAAATGGTTCTGATAGTGTCTAACCTTGCTACTAGAGCAAAGGTTTCACCATAATCGACACCAAACTGTTGTGAGAATCCTTTAGCAATCAAACTTGCCTTATGTTTCTAAATCTTTCCTTTTTCATTCAGCTTGGTCTTATATACCCATTTTACACCAATTCTAGTTTTGTCTCTTGGGATATCAGCTAATTCCTAAGTTTGATTCCTCCCTATGGTAACAATTTCTTGGTTCATTGCTTCTACCATATGCTTTTCCTTAAATCCTTCTTCAAAATGAGTTGGATGAGATGAAATAAATACAAACATATTATGCTCGTCAAACACATAATCCTCCTCATATGTTTATTCAATACTTCTTCTTTTCGGATTGTCTTCTAAATATGTTGAATCACTGGTGGATTCACTACATGAAGATGTACCATTGTCAGAATGGTATGGCTCTTCTTTAACTTGCAATCTTGGAGGCTGTGGTGGATAAAAATACTGACATGAAACTTCATCAACTTCATGAGACCAAGATTATTTTCAAAAAAAAAATAGATATTTGCTTAAAACAAACTTCTTTGTAACTGGATTATAAAGTCTATAGGCCTTTGAGTGCTCATTATAGCCTATGAAAATACATCTTTCGCTCCTATCATCAAGCTTCTTTCTTAGCTTCTCAAGAACATGTAAAAAAGCTACTGATCATAAAATTCTAAAGTGAGATACATTTGCCTTTCTACCATCCCATGATTCTTGAGGTAATGTATCTTGGAGAGTGGTTGTTGGAGATTTGTTGAGAACATACACTGTTGTCGAAACCCCTTCAGCCCAATAGTTGTTTGGCAACTTCTTCTCACGAACCATACATTTGGCCATGTTCATGATTGACTATTTTTTCCTTTTCTACTACTCCATTCTCCAGTGGAGTATATATTGCCATGTTTTTCATTATGATTCCTTGTTATTGACAAAATGCTTTGAAGTGATTAGATTTATACTCTCCTCCTCTGTCGGATCTGAGTACTTTCAAAGGCTTTACACTCTGCTTTTCTACTTTTGCTTTGAATTATTTGAACCTTGAGAATGTATATGATTTGTCTTTGAGAAAATAAACCCATGTCTTCCTGCTATAATCATCAATGAATGTCAAAAAATAAAGACAACCACCAATAGACTGTGTCTTCATTGGGCCACATATATCTAAATGGACAAGCTCTAAAGCCTCTTTTTCTCTAGAGGAAGATGTGGGAAAGTTCTCTCTTTTATGCTTGGACAAAACACAAATTTCACAATTATGGTCTTTCTCATTCATAATAGGGAGACCAATGACTATTGACTATTTCTAAAGCTTACTTAGACTTTTGAATGGTATGTGACCATATCTAGAATGTCGTAGCTGAGACTCATATATTCTTAACACATTGTGTACAAAAGATTGTGAAATATTTCAACTTCTAAGAGTCAAAGAAAACATCCTATTCTTGGTTTTTTCAACAGTAGCTATCAATCTTCTATTGGGTGGTTTGTTATAGATATAACATGTGTTCCCTTGAAATATTACATCATAACCATGTTCCATCAGTTGTCCTACACTAATGAGGTTATGCTTCAGATTTGGAACATAATAAACATCAGGAATGTATTTCTACTTCTTCTGTTTTGTAAGAATAAGAACAATAGCTTTTCCACCTTTAATGCAAGAATGATCTCCAAGAGTAATTTATGATGTTATGCAAGGACCAAGATAAGAAAACATGTTTTTTTTAGTTGTCATATGATTGTCGCAGCCACTATCCAACAACCAAAGATCCTTGTTGTGAGTGTCTTTAAAAAAATTGCATGAAAGAAACATTGTTTCAGAGGATTCTCCTTCATTGTTGGAGAGATGGACATTGCCTCTGTGTTGATCTAACTGTTTCTTTTTGCATTCATTTTCATAAGGCCCAAATTTCTTGCAGTAATAACACTGGATATTATATTTTCTCCAAGGTCTGCTTCTTTGAGTTTGATTTTGTGGAGATATCCATTACTCTACTACATGATGATGTTCTAATCTACCTCTGCTTTGGCCTCTTCCTTTTTTGTTTCTGCCTCTATATCCTCTACCTTTGCCTTTACCAAAACAAAGTTGTGCTTTGAAAGCTTGTTCCATGGAATCTTCTTTCAAGTTGAGTCTTGTTTCGTGTGCTAGAAGTGATCGAGTCAACTGCTCTACTGAGAAATTTGTAAAATCTATGGATTTCAGAATGGCTGTTACAACCATATCATATTTCTTTGGTAGACTTTGAATGACTTTCTGAACAATTTTCTCATCTGAAATGGTTTGACCAATGAGCTTGATTTGATTGACTATTCCGACAACTCTTGTCATGAACTTATCCACATTTTCTATATGAGTCATCTTTAGGGTTTGGAACTATGATCTCAATGTCTGTAATTTCACATTCTTCACTGTATCATTACCTTGATATGTAGCTTTCAATATTTCTCAAGATTCATGTGTTGTGGATGTGCCTATTATCTTGTCGAAAATAGAGTCATCGAATGAGTTTTGAATTCAACATTTGGCTCTGTGTTCTTTCTTTTTGAGTTCATTCGCTACAGTCCTTTGATTATTAGTCATGGCCACCCATGCTTCTTGAGTCATCTCTACATATGCAATCTAACGTGTGTCCCAACACTCTTAGGCTTGGGCTTGCAGGAACGTTGTCATTCTTATAAACCAAAACTCGTCATTTTTACCAAACAAATTTAGTGACTGTGGCAAAGCACTAGAGGAAGTCATTGCTTTAAATGGAAAATATGTGCTTTTTCTTTTAAATCTCCTTTAAAAAAAACTTTTTCCTTCCCAATTTTTAATAAAAAAGCCTTTTAAAAAAATCCTTACATTTACTTTGAAAATTAAAAAAAAAAAACCTTTTAAAAAAATATCATTTACTTTCCATAGGCCTCTTTCTTTCGAAGTTTTTGTTTAGGGGAGAGATTCCTAATGTTGTGCAGGGACCAGTGATTGATATAGTACTAGTACCACCAAACCACCATAAATTGAGACTTTTGAAACCAATATTTAAACAAAAATAAATAACATTAAATATAAATAATTATTAATTTATGTCCAAAATTTCCCCATACATTGATTAGGCCCACATCTATCCATAAATAGTATGTTACTACTTAAGATTGCAAACCATATTGACCCAACTAGAAAATAACTAAAACCATAAATGCTTCCAAAATGGTCTATTCCAAAAGTACAAAGTAGCAATCACTTCAACCCCACTCATCAGAACTGAAGCTTTGTATCCCAAATAAATATCCCTACCTGCAAATAATAAAAGGGAATGTATGTCAGCCATAACTGTTGTGTTGTTCAACAACTAAAACCCCTATGTTCAATAAATGACACCCAACCCAATAACATTTAAACCCACTTTGTTCAATAAATGACACCCAAACCCAATAATTGCAATAAATGACACCCAACTCACTCTATTTCTCATTAAATCATATCAAAGCACATGGATCAACAAATAACCAATTCCAAAACATTAGATAAAATCAAATTAAGTTCAGACCACACATTCAAAATGAGGCCATTGCAATCCATATACATCCATGTCCACCAATTAAATTCAAGTGCGAAAAACAATAAAAGAACTCCACCCACTGTTGAAGTTGCATCTTATGCTTTCAAACTATTTAGCAAACTTGAAGACAACATCACAAAACAATTGCCAATATATCCAGGTTAGTTATATCAATTACAACTCATTCTTCTTAGAGTTCTGTGTTCATTGTTTTCATTTATCAGAGTTCTCACATGATCTGTCTGGCCATTACTGCTAAAAGGATAGCTGGATGGTTTCACAAATAGCCATTGAATAAAAAGTAGGTTCTAAATACAACTATTTAGAAAAATTAAAACAATTCCTTAAAATAAAAAAAATAAAAATGAATGCCTTCAACATACTTAATTTTTTCAGTTCAATTTTCTAAAACTTTTTATGAATGATAATAAAAACTGGAAACCATATAACCACACAACTTATTTTTATAGAGTTTTTGTAGAGTTTCTTATTTCAAACTCTAATTTCTTCATTCAATGGGATAAATGATTTAAAAACCTAAGATCTTTTCTCACGTGTCTTTAGTTAAGTTTTCTTTGTCCAATACGGGAATCTTGATTATGTGAAAGTCTATCGTAATGGGAATGAACGAAACCTTTCAACTACACTGCAACTTCTATCATAGAATCCTACTTGAAGCCCACTAGTAGATATCCATATAAAAGTTGCTAAAATGATGAATAGGCTAGCAATTGACTTAATTTCCATGTTTTTAGGAAAAGCAAGCTCCAGCAATGTGATCATCAGGTGATCTAAACTTATACTTATGGATCAGCCACTTAAAATATTATGGATATAACGTGGTAGTTTAAAAGATATTGTTTTTTATAATGTTGAAAGTGACGATAAGTCCATTCCAAGGCTAATCACAGCTACAAGTTGTTCCCAACATATTATTTACACCCATCCTTACTGTGATTATGACAGGCATAGCGCTCTTTTGGAGCATATGACCATATTTTGTTTGAGTTTCCAAACTAATTACTATGCTTGGAATGGTGGCCATGGACTACAATGGAGAAGTTGTAATACTGAGACATTTTTGGCAATGCCAAATAGCGAAAAAATGGAAAATGATATTTGAAACAAAAATATGTGCATATTTCACTTGCTTATGCCTTAGCTAAAACACTGTGAGTTTTCAGTTTTTTTGCAGATGGAAAGCATACCAACAAGAAAATTGATGGCAATGGAATGTAAGCCTATGGACTACTACCAACCTTAATTTAAAATTGCAGATTTTTATTAAAATTATAATGAAATGTCAAAATTCTTGATCTATCATACTCTTAAAAAAACAATCACCACACAAATGATCTTACCAAGAGAGTAATTCTAAGCCTAAGGCACATCACAATAGATCTAACCTTAAAAGAAGATTAATTCTATGCCTAAAGGCCAACTAAAAAGCATCAACTATCAAGATACCTTCTACTGCTTGGATGAGCTTACCAATTCTACAAGAACACTATCTGATACCTTTTACAACTTGGATGAGTCTATCAATTCTAATTAAACACTATCCATCTGGCTAAGCAGCATTGAACACTATGAGAGTGGTCTGTAAACTGTTTAATTTGAATAGATGGTTGATCTGATGGTCCAGACTCCATACACCACTGGCAAAAGCATTCAATGTTGTGTAACTGAGTGGATAGTGTTCACTATCAACTATATACAATAATGCATTAAAATAGACAATATTTGGATCCATTTATAAATTAGATGATGACAACTTGAATTTATAGTAGCAATGCATTAAATTTAGACAATACTTTGGGTACATTTATAACTAGAAACATGCAACTTGGATATACATGGATGTATGCTAGTTCCTATCCTTACGTTAATGAAGTAGTCGTAGAAAGGCATCCTTATAAGCCGAGCTTGCTATAAGGGAATTCTGAGCAAAAGCCTTGGAAATTGATTGTTGAATAATGCCTCAAACAGCACTGCAAATTGTATCATAGAGTCCTACTTTAAGCCCATTATCAGATATCCATATAAAAGTTGCTAAATTGACGAACAGACAGACAATTGAGAGACTACGAAGTAATTTGCAATGAGAGACTACGAAGTAATGCAATTCGATTTCCTGTAACATACATGTTGATACTTTCATGTAATAAAGCAGAAGTATTTTTTCCTTGTACGAAAGCATAATTTACATATATTCTAATGTCGAAATGCATGTAATAATTCTACAGATTGTTGCATCTATGGCAAAAGGAAGTTATACTACTCGTACAAGGAGAAGTGGTAGGAGAGTGACAAGGGGTGTGCAGTTGCGATGCACATCGTTTGATGAGGACAGGACAACTGATGTCAATGCCAACAATGCACAAGGGAACATTGTTGAGGATGACCATGTGACGGCAGCTGATGTTAACACACCATCAACCACATAACCACCATCAACAACAATCCAAGGGGCAATTTAAACTAAAAAGGTCAGTGCTATAAGAGGATGGACAAAAGAACAAATGTTAGTTGCAATTAATGACATAGAGTTTAATGGATACTTAGTTCGGGCATCTGCAAAAAACATGGTATTCCTCCCTCATCAATAAATTATTGGATAAATGGACTGACTCATACAAAACGTAGAGAGCCTCTTACAGTTATGACTAAGGAGGAGGAGGCTGAGGTGGTTGATTGGTGTAAAGAGATGGCCCAATTGGGACATGGGCTAGAGGTGATACAACTCAAATCAACAGTTGCTCAAATTTGTCAAGGGAGGCCAAACCCATTCAAAGATGGGTTTCCTGGTAAATCATGGTGGTTTGGGTTTAAAAAAAGGCATCGAGAACTTGTATTGCATACTGCTGAGGGCCTTGACAGAGACAAAGCATTAAATTTGCACCCTGTAGTTGTGCAAAAGTTCTATAACACACTTTCTAGTGCTTACAATAAACATTCTTATGGAGCAGTCCATATATGGAACTGTGATGAAACAGGTTTATAGGCAGGGAGGAATTGTGGTATGCGGGTGATTGCCAAGAGAGGGAGCCGAAATGTGCCAAAGATTTTGCCTAAGAGCAGGGAGTGGATAACTATTTTATGTTGTGTCAATGCAATTGGTACTTCAATCCCAGGATTTTATCTGTTCTAAGCTAAAAATCAACTAAAAAACTATCTACAGAACTATGAACCAGGTGCATGCATGGCTGCACATCCCCATGCATGGATGACTAAAGAACTGTTTCTAAGTTGGATTTTTCACTTTGCTCCATCAATACCAAGTGGCATCTCTCCTAATAACAGACACCTATTGATATTAGATGGCCATGGGAGCCACATAGCTGTACAAAAAATTGAGTAGGCAAACAGTTTAGCCATCGACCTGTTGACATTGACCGCTCATACTACTCACAGACTACAACCCCTTGATGTTAGTGTGTTTGGCCCTTTCAAGAACTATTTCAGGTCAGAGCACGCTGCATGGATGGCAAAGAGTCCAGGGGTTGAGGTGAAAAGGTTTGAGCTAGCAGAGATTGCAAGTAAATCTTGTAAAAGGGCTTTGACACCATCAAATATCAAGGTTGGCTTTAGGAGGACAGGAATTTGGCCACTGAACTATGAAGCTCTTATGCATGATACTAGTTGTAGCCAAGCATTTCATGTGGATGGTCAGGAAGAAGGGAATGCCCAAAGAGGTGTTGAAGTGCAAGAAGTAGATGACCAAGATCATGTTGTTGCAGCTAGCAATATGATTTCCCTATCTCAAGCACACTTATATGCTGAAGATGATGAAACTATATGTGAAACACAATATAACCATGAACAAATTCGCAGTAACATGTAGATCATTCGACCAACTCAAGAACATGAAACTCTTGTTGCTGATATTGTTAGTGACATTGCTGAACATGGAGTTGACAATGACCAATTGACATTACCAAGCCAAGTAACCCGACCTTCATGGCTAGTAGAAGCAATGATCAATATGAATGCACATAGTGTCTCATCAACCAATGAAAAAAGCATGAACATGCCCTCACAACCAGTAGAATTGAACAATAAAATTGTTCATTCTTTTGTGGACAATAGATCAAGGGAAGAAGATGAAGGCCCTAATGAGGCAGCAAATGAAGATAATGATATAGTTCAGTTAGTTCCAACAGATACTGAAAGGGAAGTACCAAGCATTGACATGTAGGTGGGATGGGTGGAGAAGACACTTGGTTGGTTCCTAAAGCTACCAGTAGAGAGAGTATCAATGAAAAAATAGCAAGGTGCACTGGGTAGTCTTCATCCGGGCTGAGGCTCACAATTACTCACCTCAAAGGACTATATAAACCTGTTAGTTGAGTCTCAAAAAAAGAAATTTGAAATGCAAGAATTAAAACAGAAAAAGAAGGATCTAGTCAAGGAGAAGAAGGAAGCGAGGATTGTTGCAGCGCAACGTCGAGCAGATGAAAGGATTGAAAGAGATAAAGAAAGGAAAGTTAAGGAACAACAAAAACAAATGGAAAGATAGGAAAAGGAAAAATGAAAGGTGCAACATATGCTTGAAAAGGAACAAGGGATGACGAATGATACAAGAATAGCTGATGAAACCAGGATTATTTCAAACTCATTGGACTCCATATTAGATAATACACCATTATTCCAAGATCTCATAAACATTCAAGTGCCTCACTATCAAACTAAGGGTTTACGCACTTGCCTTGTTCCTACCAGAGTTGGTGTCAATTCTCTGTATGCTCATTACACACCTCCACTTAATGCAGGGGTCAGTAGTGCAAATGTGAGGTATGGGTGCTCAATACCTCAATGGTTGGAAGATGCAAATTGGAATCAATCATATGGCATCAATCAACCATTTCCTAATCAACCGTTGACTGATAAGCCAACCTACCTGGCTCAAGAAGGTAACACGGGGAGTTTTGGCACTCAACATTCTCAGGGCCATAAAGAATAAGGGCATCATATGTTTTTGGTTCTAACCACATTATGATGTGGATTTTGGATGGATTGCATCTTTTTCTTTTCACATAAACATTTTGGCTTACAGCCTAGGTTGTTTTATTTCATAATGTGTGCAACATTGTAGCCAAAATCCATTTTAGAAGGAAAATCTATAGTCTATTATAATGTAGAAATCTTACAAGATTCTTAGGGTCATAAAGAATAGAGTTTAAGAATTCTCAATGAATTACACATACTTTTAGGTTATGCAATGTATTTTTAAATTCACTAAACCTCTGATCTTCTGAATGTCCTGCATGCAATTGCCAAATTAATTAAATTAAATGAATCAGTCATGAGAACTGAGGTATATCTTATATACATTGTATAAAACAACTTTTCAATTTGACTAGCCTTTGTGACCAGTGCTCTTTTTATTAGCAAATCTATCTCTAATCTTATGTCTGCGACTTAAATCAGTTTATTGTAGTTTATATAATACAGAAAAACACAGAAAATATGGAAGTTTGAATGAAAATTATACATGTACATCAATGTAAATCCAAGATTCCAAACCATTAGAGGCAGTTGCTCAAGTTGAACTCTCTGCTTAACTGAATTTATATCCCAAGATGGAATCCTTAACTCATGTACAAGAATTTTATTTTAACAATGTTTTTGAATTATCTTTTTGACTCTTTGTTGATTGGAGTTTGCATACTATAACTAAAACAAATTAGGATTTTATTTTCCCCATTCGACTGTTATTGATTCAAGATGATATTCCAGGTGTTTTTCACTTCCAGGGCCACTCCACGATAAATATACTAATAGTGATTTCCTGTCAGTCACTAGAAGATGTTAAATTTCTCTTTTGCTCTCAATCCCAACCCCAGACCCTGCATAGCCTGTCCTAGATCTGCTTGGACACCAAACTGGTTGGTTTTGTGTGGAACTAGTTCCTGAAATGGCTTGAGGTTTGGTTTGGTGCCTTTGGAGGTCTGGCTAGCTCAACTGTCGAATTCTAGTTCTAGTTCAAGTTCTATTTCAGTTGGTTTTAATAGATTTATTACAACCTTGTCCAACTCCAAACTCATACTTGGTCCTAACGTTACACTTTATTACATCACTAGTTTTATATCTTTAATATGAATGACCTCCCAGGACCTAAGTCCTACAAAATAATTATTGTATTAGTTTGTCTAACACCCTTAATATTTATTTTGTTATCAGTGATTCCAAACAAGTTCCTATACTTCTCAAACTTTCTGATCTTCTAACATGCAAAAAATGAGCTCTATTTATTTCTTTGGTACTTGGTCTTGGATGTAGAGATGATGTACTTCTATGTGTTATATTTTTGAATGGAATATTTATTCAGGTGATGGTAAGATATTAAGTAGACCCGCACTCCTAAGCAAGCTAGGTAGCTAAAAAGTAAAACCTATGAAAATAATTGATTAAGGAGCATTAGATCTACCAACACTTAACCAAAAAATATGGAAGCAAGCTAATACTGTAGCAATCAATCACATAATTCAAAAAAATAATTACAGTAGCAATTTAGCTCACATAAAACAACTTTAATGATACTTAACCAAAAAATATGGAAGCAAGCTAATACTATAGCAATCAATCACATAATTCCAAACAAAAACTACAGTAGCAATTTAGCTCACATAAAACAACTTGAATTTTAACAGTAGCTTACAATAGTTATGAGCTTCATTCAACAAGTCTGATAATGTCAAACCCTAACCCTTAGTCAGCTAGAGAAGTGCGCCCAACCCACATAAGAAAATTTCATAGAATAGAACATTTGTTGGGAGAGAGATTTAGGTGACGGTAAGATATTAAGCAAACCCACACTCCTAAGCAAGCCACGTAGCGAAAAAGTAAAACCTATGAAAATAGTTGATTAAGGAGCATTAGATCTACCAACACATAACCAAAAAATATGGAAGCATGCTAATATTATAGCAATCAATAACATAATTCAAAACAAAAAATACAGTAGCAATTTAGCTCACATAAAACAACTTGAATGATACTTAACCAAAAAATATGGAAGCAAGCTAATATTGTAGCATTCCATCACATAATTCAAAACAAAATTATAATAGCAATTTAGTTCACATAAAACAACTTGAATGATTAATAGTAGCTTACAATAGTTCCAAGCTTCATTCAACAAGTTTGACAATGTCAAACCCTAAGCCTTAGTCAGCTAGAGAAGTGTGCCCAACCCACATAAGAAAATTTCATAGAATAGAACATTTGCTGGGAGAGAGTGGATGCATGAAAGTGAGTGACTCTCTCTTCCCAGAACCTGGGTGATACCTATATTTGGAATCACTCTAATACATGCACTTTAGTGAAATTTGGAAAAGCTAAACTGAAGAGAAGCATTTTCTAATTCTGGAAATAACCACAACCTACAACCATCTAAGGTTGTCACATGCAAGTTGGATGCCTTCCTGGGAAGGCCTAAAAGGAGGAAACCTAAAAATCCTATAGAAAAATGATTCTTAAACACTTGTGGATCAACACTGTGGTGAGCCCTTAAAGATTGGTGATATCATAGGAAAGCCTGGAAGAAATGAGATAATCCATAGAGGTAAAAGTTTTGCAGCCCTTGGGACAGTACATCCCACCAAAAGCTTTGGATCAAATTAATATAGAGGCTAAAAATAGTGTTGGTGCACAAATACCAGCATGAAAAGCCACAAATAACAACAAAATATCCACAAATAGGGGATGAAAGATCCTGTAAAGGATGGTCTCGAAGGAGAACTAGTACAGCCACCCATAGGTGATTTCAACTAGTGAAAGTATCCTTTGGATTCACACATAATAACTTTGTAAGAACTCTGCAAGAAAGAAAATCCTAATGCTGGTCATTCAAAAATGTGCAAAAAATTCTCAATATGAGTGCATAAAAGTGGGCCAAAGCAATCTGATGGGGGGATTTTTCCCAACAAATGATAGTACCACAAAATAGCCCCCAAAACTCCATAGTTTAGTCACAATCTTACACAGAAAACTCTGGATCATTGAATGAACATCTGAAAATGAGTTAAATACACTAAACTGTAAACCCCTAACCTACAAAACCCTAAACCCTCAAAACCTATCATGCAAGGTTAACAAAAATTCCAAATAGGGTGTTTTGTGTTGAAAAACACATAGAAATAGCTAGTAGGATTAAAATTCTACTAGATAAAGGCCATGGATGGTTGCCAGACCTTCTTCGAAGCTCGCCACAACTTCGCCGGACCTTCTTCGGAGCTCACCACACCTACAATGAGTTGGAAATAAGCCATTAGACAACAGAAAAAAAACCAAAAAAACCAACAAAAAATAGTAAAACCTACAATTACCTGTTAAAAAAAACATTCGACCTCGAACTCGCTAAAACTGCAACTAGCTCCTCACCAAACAACAAAAACTGTGAATTAAACCACCACCAAAGAAACCCTAAACAACTGGCGGTCCAGATGACCAACAAATCCAGGCGGAAAACCACAAGAAAGTAGGAAACCTGTTCCAACCATGGATGCATAACCTCGAATAATGGCGGACATCAGCTCTTGGTTATCGGACGAAGCGCATAGGTTCTGGGGCTATCTCGTACCATCTTCGGCGAAGGGCTTCGCCCAACAACCCATGCCGAGCAGAAAGACAAACGGAAAAATGAGCATCGCAACAATGACGTGTAATGAACCCTCGAAACAGCGCGAAAAGGAATTTTAAGGCCATGACATAATGCCCAATACGTAGACCTCCACGACGGATAAGTGTCGTACAAAGATCACGAGGGTTCATGTGGCAATAGGCGACGTGGCAGGAAGGGCCCACAAATAATGGCATCCCTCCCCTAAACAAACTTAAAAAAATAACAAACTCTTTTTTTTCTAAATAAACTCCTTTTAAGAAAACTTTTCATTCACATGTGTATTTTATACAAGCGATTTTTTAAAATAAACTCTTTTTAAATACTTCTCATTCACATGCATATTTTATATAATCTCAAAACTTTCACCATTCGGATTGGAATATCAAACCACATTTCGTTGGAAACCGTGGGCATTTGGCTTGACCTCAATTTGCTGCAACAGATTTTGGCTAAGGCCCTTTCCAAGGCTCTGTGGCTTTTGAAACTAACGCGTTTTCTTGTTGTGGTGTTGAGCTTTACTAACACTAGGCATTGTACGAATTTCTGCGCTCCATTAGTACGATCTTTTCAATGATATAGGGTACGTTAATAATATGTTGAAAATTTGTGAAAAAAATGTCGGACTTCGAATTGAACTTTTTTCAATCAGTTTTCCCTTCGCCTTCTGGTAGCTGGCTTCTTGATTCTCTTGTTGCTTCTTCGCAGGCTTTTTCAATTTTTTTTGCTGCTTTTTCAAAGATGCTTACCTTTTCTCTCTTCACTCACGTTGTTCTTCTCTAAGAGATCCTTATGCAAAGTCTTTATGTTGTTCTCAATTCAGTCTTAAGTGGGCTGAGCTCTAATATCATGATAAAGAATGAAACTGAAAAGTGAAGCAGAGATTTCTCTTCTCAATATTTTGAATGATTAAGTATGTTACATTGTAGCAATGAATAATAAGTAATTGAAGTAAAACTCTGGAACTCAAGTAAGACTAAATTGCTTATAACAGGAAGCAGACAAAAAATCAATTAAGATGACACCTAACCAACGACTAACTAACAATAAAATTAATATCTCAACAGACATAGAGAATGTCAAGATCATGAACTCATAATTTTGCTAAAGACTTTTATTTTCATTGCCAATTTGTGAGATTATTAAACCAAACCCATCAAGAGTAGAATCTCAACATCTCTGTATTTTCAAGCATTATTATTATTAACATGTGGGGAAATTTTAAAATTTGAGTGGGTTGTTAATTTGTATATGTAATTGATTTTTAATGAGGTGAGTGTGATAATTATTCTAATACTCCTCTAAATACAATTAGGGATAATAAAACTGGACAAAAACTCTAATATCATGTTAAAGCTTTCAGTTATACCAAAAACAAATAATTTTAGTAAACGTCCAAATATTTACCATTGCTTAAATGAGCTATTAACCCATGTTCCCACCATAACTATTGATCCACTTAATTTATTGGCAATAAATTAAGTGTGGCAATTACTTCAACGAACCTTGTAGAGTGACTCTGTATCCTCCATTGCTTTATGGATTAGAGGACATTATTCTCCGTATATTCAGTGTCGAATATTCCCTCTCTACAGCTATTTCGATTCTCTTCATTTTTCATCATACCTGGAGCCCTCAATTGTTGTACGTTTTCTCTCACACTCAGTCACAGTTCCAGATATTTTTTTCTCACTGGAGCAACTTTTAGGTTATAATCCTTCTGGTGCCGATTCCGGACATAATTGCAGCGGTGTGACAACATCTGGGATGATGCTTTGATAGACCAAAGTAGGTAGACCAGATTAGCCATTTCCACGCCAATGAAGCTCGCATTGATTGGTGCGGTTGTGGTTGTCTGACCAGTGGACCAAAGCAATAACTGTAGAGACTACCAACTCGTTATAATTGACATTGAAGTAATATTGAATTGGTTGTCGGAGATTTAGAAAACAAAAAAAATATAAAATATGCGTACATCAAAGAAATCTGAGGGAATGATCATTGTTTTTGCTGGTGTCTTTTTCCAATCATTTATAACACTCTCAATCGGGACTCTATTTCTTTTAAACCCTTTTGGAATCTTTAAAACACTTCCACTAAATATTACTTTACACTATATGTTATAGTGGAGAAATATTGTTTTACTATCCCCCAAGCCCTAGTATTAATATTTGCTGTTAGTATTTTTGTTCAGATAAAATTATGAAAAGGAAAAACCTAAAGTGCTTTATGTGACAGTCATGCTTCGGGCCTGGATATGTTGGTCGGGGAGGGGAAAAACTCATAGAAAGTCAAGAACCACCACCTCATAAGTCAAAGTACAAGGCCTTGTTTACTCATGAGGTGTTTCGTAAGTCAAACTGCAAGGCCTTGTTTATGCTTGAGGTGCTTCGATCCTCTAAGAAGAAATCCCTATCAAAGGAAAATAGTAGGTGTAAACAAGAAAGCCGTCCTAATTTCTCTCTTTTACGCATTTGATTTTAATGATATATTATTTAAAAGAAATTTTATTTACTAAAATGTGTTTCTGCTTATTACATCTATATCATATAGTGTAATGGGCATCAAAATTTTGTATTATAATTAATGCAGTGAAGAAGTTTGAGCAAAATAATTAAATATAATGTTTTTCTACAATATATTTATTTTATTATGTTTATTATTTTTTTAAATTATAATTATATATATATATATATATATATACTTGTTATTGAATTTTAAGTTGATTTTAGATTTATTAAATATTGGTATGGATGTATTTTTAATATATTGCTTACCATTTTCATTTTTATTTTTAATTTTGAATTTAATGAAATATTTGTATTTTTAAAGATTTGATCAATCTAGAGATTTGATAGTTTGGAAATTAAAATAATTTTTTTTGGATTTGATGCTAAAAAGAAGTTGTAAATTTAGATTTTCTTTCAAAAAAATTGAAAATAGCAAAGAACTTTGATTTTAATTAACATGTGCCAAGAACTATTAATCATAGTCTAGATATTCAAAGTAGATGGGAAGAAATTTATCTCAAAAGTTTCGAAAGTCATAAAACTATTTTTTTTAAGAATTTTATATTTAGTTTTTACCAAACAATCGTAGTAAAGAATAATTAGTGCGATATAGTGTAGTTAGCCTAAAATTTTAATTATTTTCTTTGAAAATGTTTAAAATAACAAAATTTAAGGTTTTTTAAGTTACTTTGATGAAGACATTGCATTAACCCTTATGTTGGGGATTAGGGATTTCCTCTAATAATTAGTATGAGGTCTAGGCTCTTCTTCAAGGCCTAATGATAGCTAATGAATGCACTATCCCTAGCCTTCTTTCATAGAAGACCTTAACTCTTGGTCAAGAAAACATCCCCCAAAGACACGATTTTAAAGGGTATCCTAAAGAAAATTTTAACAACATTAAATAAATTCAAATCTTGGGAGATCAATCATAATATAGGAAAACACAATGAATTAGATAATTGTATTTCCAACTCAAGTGCATCGTTAAAACATGGATTAATTAGGATTAATGTTAATGAGCAATTCAGACCCATCCAATAATCCAAATAATATTAACCTATTCATTAAAGAAGAATTAGCAAACTAGTGCCAAATGGCACATGGGAGGAATATTAGTCATGCTTCCACAATTATTAAAATTTTGTGAGTTTCAAGGCCTTCGAGGCTCCTCCCGTAACAATCAATATATATGGCAAGCTAGGCACACATGTTCCCGAAATACGTCGTGTCCTTTCACAAAATCTTACAGTAGGAGAGCATGTCAAATTTTGCCTCTCATGGAAACTATGAGGTCATACTTGTGTGGATATCAATCATATGCAATAAATTCAGGACAAGTTAGGCTCGTGGGCAGAATTGTGTGTCAATTGAGAATGAGGGACAATGTTTGGAGGGTTGGAAGCCTATGAAAATAATGATTGCGAGTATAAGGGAGTGTTGCTTGCATCATGCCATTGTAATCATGATCAGGATAAGGAGAAGGGAAAGTTCACATCTCATATGATTTCAGGAAAGAGAAAGAAATTTTTCTTTTTGTTGGGTAAGTGGTGTTATGTTAGACATATGTTTTGGGAAGTTTCTCCTTCTCTACACATATGGATATGTATTTAATGGTCAAATTTGCTTAGTATAATCCATTCCCAGGAGAATTGGGATTTTTCATGATGATTTACTCAAGCATCACAACCTCTCATCCTTGACAGTTAGGTCAGGGGGAAAATGCTCATAAAATAAAGGACGACTCTTGACTCCTTGTAAGTCAAACTACAAAACCTGTTTTACTCTTGAGCTATCTTGATCCTCTAAGAAGAAATCCCCTAATGTGTATGTCGTTTCACTCCTTCAAAGGAAAATAGTAGGTGTAAACAAGAAGCCCTTGTAATTTCTATCTCTTTTAAGCATTATCTAATTCATGAGTTTTCGTGATTGTGTTCAATGATATATATCTCCATTTTGAAGTTTTATTCCCAAATGCCTGATCTAGGTTGTATATTCTATCCCCATCATTATGATTTTTTTATAGGGTTTAGAGCATAGGAGTGGAATTGTTAATGTTGATCAATTGGAAACTTCATTCATTGGATGGTCTTGCTCTAGAAACTACAACACTCAAGCAATGATTTACATTCACGACTATCACCATAGAAAAAACACTTACATTAAAGACTCGAGGTGAGTCGCAACATAAACTACACAAGGACATGCTCAAATATTAGTTGGAGATTATATTTTGACTATACAATCTCTCTTCTCCCACTCAATGTAATTAGAAGATACAAAGTAACGAAGCCGAGGCACAGAACCATGCAGGGCTTATCAAGTGAGAAACATAAATAGATAATGGTAGAAATCACACATCACCATGAATAAATTATCTCCCTATCGATACAAAACAATGAATTAGTCATTACAATGAGCATAACTATGGATTTGTTGGTTGGACACTAATTCTTGATGTGCATAATGAGTATGGGTACTCTAGTCTTCATCTAAAATTATAAGACATTCATTCTACTCTCACCAAGTAGCCATCAAAAGCATCTTCATGGATAAATATCATTAACAATGGAGCACAAAATTTTCCTAACCTTTGTGTAACTATGTCTCCTCAAATGTCGGGATTTGGGCCTAGTGATGCCATCCCCCCTTCATATATTAAGGAGGTTAGCTTCTAAATGCCATATAATTTGACATGTTTTTTTGGCATATATATGACTATAGAAATATTAGCTTTGGCCTTAAAGAACTTGAAGCTTTTTACCTAGTAGGAATTCGTAAGAAAGATAAAATTGTAAATTAGTTAATGGAAATAATCCCCTTATGATGTAATTTTTGCAGCTCAATTCAAATTTTCATTAGTACATATATTATCCTTCTTCTTAGAAATAGAAAAATATTACTCAAAATGTTCCAAAACATTTTAATCTTATTTTAATAATCTTAAAAAATAATAAAGTTTAAAATTTTTTTGTTTTACTTAGCATAGTTGTTAATTTTATCTTAAAATTATAGAATATGTAAAGCCACTATATACATAACTTTGCAACATAATTTGAATTATTTAAATTAATTGTCTCTCAGAAGTTTAATCTAAATTCTTTTTATTATAATTGAGCTTTAATGATTTTATTAAAAAATCTAAAACATAATAAGAAATCATTTTTAATTTGCTTAAAATTTACCAGAATTTCATAATTGTACTAAGAGGTGTATTTGTCTGACACTCTATGGGGCTACCCTCCAACACATCAAATTGATAGCTCTTAGAACTCTCCTATCAATAGCATCCCTCCAACCCATCACCACTACAGGCATTTGGAGCTAATATTTGTTTTTCTTACAATCTATGCTGATATAGGGCATGAGGGATATGTGCGATTCTTTACATTCTCAACCTCAACCTCAAGTTGACATAGGTCTTGTTTAAAATAAAAATAAAATATTCTCTAAATAAGGAAAACAATGTAAGCTATAACAAAAAAAATTGAATATACAAATTTGGTTTGAATTTTAAAACATCAATAATCTTATTCTCACAATCTTCCCTTGGTTTATAGTTGATATTACAACTAGTATGTAGGAAAAGAGAAAAAAATATTTTTGTCTCACTTTCATCCACAAATAAAATAATTGGACATCCATATTAACTAACAAATTTTATATGAACTTTAGAGCGAGAAAGTTATTCAATGTAAAATAAATCTTATATTTTACTTTCAAATATGAAGAAGATGTACCATTCTTAAAATCAATTACTTTAAAATTGATTAATAATAAAAAAATAACAATTACTTTTTAATAAAAGAGATTTTAATAAGAAGAGGATGTGCACTTAATTCAATTTTTAACATAAAAATTGATGTTGTATTTTAAAAAATATTATTAATAATAATAACATTCTAACATTCAATGAGTTTTGGGTGATTTTGATGACTTAGAGGCACTTGGTTTCCATTCTAACATTCAATGATCTTCGCATAATTTTGATGACTTAGACGCACATGGGTTGCAACTACCAAAGCCACTAGGGACTCACATTACCTAAGAAAGAATATCTATGTATATATATAGACAGAGAATTTTAAAGTGTCTCATTATTCTACATTATTTTTCATGTATATTTTAAACTTAATTTCATAAAAAAATTCTACAAAGATTTATTGAAATTATAAGTTTCAGTTATGTAGATCAAAGAGTTCAAAATTTTTTTAAGATTAAACACACACACATCAATCCTAACCATTGATTTATCAAGCAACAAGACATTTGGTCTTTTTAGACACTTGCTGTATCTATAGTTAAAATAGAGCTACACTAATTTTATTTAAAAACTTAACAAAAATAAGTTGAAGTTTATCAAAATATCTAAAAATATAAAAAATAACAAATTTTACAATTTTTTAGCTGATAATTCTTTTCTTAAAAACTATAAAACCTATAATTATAACATATAATTTTGAAATATCTTAACTATTTTAATGTTTTTTTTTCTTTAGCAACTATAAAAGACATAATGATAAACATTATAATTTTAAAAAGACATATGATAAACATATAATGTTAAAGTATCTAAGTATAATTCTATTTAATCTCATTTCTTTAATATATTTTATGAATATATAATTTTATTTAAATCATTAATTTTTTAAGCTTTTAGATATTTTTATTATTTATTTATTAATAAAGAAAATTGTGACCAATACAATTGAAATCTATTAATTATAAAAACCAATTGAATTTATTAATTTTATTGAAAACATTACATTTTTTATTATCTTTAAATAAGAGGTTTAACAGTAGGTGTTTTTTCTTTTCCCAAAATAACTATTTTAGGAAATACATATTTTTTTATGGGTTGAAATATATTGTTAAAAGTGAAATGTGTTTCAATTACATATTTTTTATGGGTTGAAATATATTGTTTAAAGTGAAATGTGTTTCAATTTATTAAAAGAAATTGAAATACAATTATATTATAATTTTATATTACAAGTTGTTTGAGATAATTTGATTTGAATTCATGACTTGTTATGTTCTAAGAGGGGTCAAATTTTTTAAAATGTACATTTTCTTTTGAGTATACAACTTCAAAAATGTTTGTATTGGAGAGATTTTTTCTCATTTTATATTGAAATAAGGTTTATGATCTTGAGAAATTTGATCTTCCTCTTACTACTTTATAGACAAAATTAAAATAAGTATATGATAGTTCTTAATAATATTATTTATTTATATCAATTTTGACAAATGTATTATTTCTTTTTCTGAAGTTTAATAATAATTTATAATATAGCTATAATGGAGAGAACGCCTATTCCAGTTGTTTAGACTGTGATTACAAACATTTCTTATTTTTTTATAGATTTGCTTCTTTGCTTGTTTAAGATGAAAATTAAACTTGTTTCAACGAGACAGGGGCAAAAGCTCCATTTACGATGCTTTTATATCAGAATTGTGAATTTTTATCATCGAATTCTGTCAAATTATTTAAAAGGCGAGGCTTCGTACACAAATAAACTGCTCTCTTTTTCTCTTCTTTAACCAACATAGAAAAAGTCAAGATCATGAACTGATAATTTGGCTCCGGACTCTTCTTTTCATTGCCAATATGTGAGATTATTCCACCAAACTCCATCAAGAGTAGAATCTCAACATCTTTCTATTTTCCAGCATTATTATTAACATGGTTAGGAAGGTTTAATAAACTTCCAAATGCTTATTATGAATTTATTGAGCTGTTAATCAGTGTACTTAATTGATTTTGAATTGGAGTGAGCTGTTCATCAGTGTATTTAATTGATTTTTAATGAGGTGAGTGTGATAATTATTTTAAAGTTTTTTTTAAATATAATTCATTTCAATGAAATGAGTGTAATATTACTTTAATATTTTTCTAAATACAATTAGAATATTAAAACCTAGGTCAAGAATCTGATATCATGCTGACGTTAATAAAGTTCCAGAACCTTACTATCACTTGAGTAAACTCTTAAGTCATATCCTCAAAATAAATCTTAAGTGTCCATTACTTCAACCAACAGTGCAGAGTCACTCTGTAACTTCGATTGCTTTTTGGATTAACGGACGTAATTCTGCACCGTACATTCACTGTGGAATACTCCCTCTCTTCATTTTTCACCATACCTGGAACCCTCCAATGTTGTAGGTTTTCTCTTAGCCTGCGTCACAGTTCCAGATGGTTTTTTTTCACTGGCGCAACTTTTAGGTAATAATCCTTCAGGTGCCGATTCCGGACATAATTGCAGCGGTGTGACAACCTCTGTGATGATGGTTTGATAGGCTAAAGTAGGTAGACCAGATTAGCCTTTTCCACGCCATTGAAGCTCACGTTGATTGGTGGGGTTGTGGTTAGTTTGCTTGACCAGTCGACCGAAGTAATAACCGTAGAGACTACCAACTCGTTATAATTGACATTGAAGTAATATTGAATTGGTTGTCGGAGATTTAGAAAAGAAAAAAATATAAAGCATTCGTACACCGAAGAAATCTGAGGGAATCATCATTGTTTTTGCTGGTGTCTTTTTCCAATCTTTTATAACACTCTCTATCGGCACTGTATTTTTTTAAAACCTTTTCCAATCTTTAAAACACTTCCACTAAATATTACTTTCCGTATATGTTATACTCGAGAAATTTTGTTTTATTATCCCCGTCAGCCCTAGTATTAATGTTTGCTGTTAGTATTTTTGTTCAGATAAATTTTTGAAAAGGAAAAACGCAAAGTGCTTTATCTGACAGCCATGTTCGTGCCTTGATTTGTAATATCTAAAATAAAACATTCGCAAATTAGCGAAATTAATGGACTATAAATATATTATTTTGAATATATTATATATATTAATTTATTAATTAAAGGGAATTGCGAATGAATGAAATTTTCGAAAAAAAAGTGAATGCTAAATCAATGAAATGACATCATTGACGTAGCATTTTACTTTCCAAATTTGAGTTTTTTTGGTTAATTTGAAAAGCAAAATAATAGAATGTCATTTTATTTTTTAATTTTAACAAAATTGGAAAAATGTTTTATACACAATAATAATGAGTAGTTTAAGAGGCGGAGGAATTGTCATAACAGTTAAAAGTGACAGGAATTCGGTAAAAACATTTCAAAAAATCTTGTAGAGGTAGTGTTTGAATAGTGTTTGCGATAGTGGAAATAGATTCAGCACCATAAAAAATGTGTACGACACCTAAAATTTTGAAGTTTAACAACTATAACATGGATTTAAAAAATCTTTGCGTAAATTTTTTAAATATGACCAAAATTTCCATAATTTTTTGAACAACTCCTAAACCTAGTTAGAATATGCGCAATAAAACAAATAAGATAATATTGCAATTTACTTTGTAATTCTCTTTATTTATTTTTTAAAAAGCAAAATAATAAAATGATAATTTATTTTCGTTTACAAAATCCAAAAAGAATTCTATACGAAACAAATAATGAAAAGACATCAATAAATTTTTTCTAACCGATTGATGCCCATCTAGCTGGTTCCTCGGTAACCATAGCCATAGTGAATGGTGCGACGAGATGCCAATGATGTGACTGGACTTGCTTATTTATAAACTGGGACATGTCCTCATTGCCCTTCACTGAAACTTACCATTTCTTACATTTACTGGCTCAGTATGGGAGGGAAAGAAATAAAAAGCCAGGACCTTACCTTCTGGCTAGCAATTTGAAAGCATTTAACTTAGGATTGCTTCCATCTTTATTGCCTATTTAGGAGCTTGCATTTTCGCTTGTTTCTATAAATTATAGAAAAAGTAATAGTAAATCAATGAAATAACATTAATGAAATAGTTTCCTTCTTTTTAATTTTTCTAAAGAGTTTGTTGGAAACTTGACTAAACTCGACTAAATTCATACATATCTCTTTCAATATACAGAAATTGAAAAAAAGGAGGACTATCTGAAAAAATTCAGATGAAATGCAATGCCATAGAGCGTGTGATTTTATAATGGGTATGTGAGTTGCTTCGCTGGCAATGTTCGAAGTTTTTCCAGCGAGGCCGCTGCCTTCTTATACCCTACAGAAACCACTGCCGCAGACATTAGAGCTCAGGGGCATTAGTTGCCGCCGCTAGTCAACTGTCCACCTTCGCCGGAATTTCAAATCCCTTGACCTGCGATAACAGACACACATACTAAAAAGAATTAACCGCGATCTGTAACAACCAGAATTTCTTGAAAAAGGAAAAGGTCAATTTCTTGAATTTTTAATTTCACGAAAAAAAATTAATACAAATCAATTATCATGATTTTTTTTTCAGTAACGAGAAAACTCGTTTATGGAAATGTTACATAGTACTATTTTTCAACATAATTCAACATTGTCATGTCATGCGATTAAAACCGATAAGTCTTCCGAGATTGTTTGCCTTTGGACTATACCAATGATCACAGACTAGTTGCTCCCAATGTATACAAATTTGATCCTCGCATGGAGGAATTGTCCCCACCAGATTATCGTAGGATCATAAGTTCCGCTATTCGAGAAGAAAATTCATTTTCATCGGAGCCCATAAATCGCCAGAATGAATATCAGGCTGGCAGTCACAGTAACTGTGAAAGATGCTGTTGTTATTTAGCTACACCTCCAAAAGACATTCCCCATTGTTTTTTAAAGCCTGGAATGAGCCGATCTCTTGGCTGCGGCGCTTCAGCAATTTCGGAAAATTAGTTGACGGTGCCGGAACGAGAACGCGATGAGAATCGAACTTGGGTAAATCGGAACGTTATCAATTCAAATATATAAATAAATTATTTTTGCTAAAATCCCAAAAAACACGGATATGAGGATAATGATCTGCATATCCTCCGTGATAATCCGCGTATTTAGCAATAATTCGTAAAACACTTGGTGATAATTAGCTTATCCGTCGATAACTCGTGTATCCTCTGATAATTCGCGTATTCACTGATTCGTCGCGTTAACTACGATGATAATTCGCATATTGCCAGTTATAGCTCGCATAACAAGAGAAATTGCCGCATATTCGACCCTGGTTACTCGCATATCCCTGTGAGATCGCTCGGACAAACGGCAGAGACCTCGCATAAACGTTGCATATCCATTGAACACAATGGCATATCAGCGTAATGGCCCGTTTATCCTTCAGTTATACCCACCCTATTTGTCACGCCCCCAAGCCTACATTGGTCTTTCAACCGTACCGGCGAGGTGCGGCACCACTGAACACTCTCTTTTTAACAATACTCGTGCACATGGACTACGCCTAATTCACTTTCTCCTACTTAGTTTGTGATTTTCAACCAAGTATTATTATGTTATCCTTTATACCAATGCACACCCATACACATTCATTATCCACAGCATTATATAAGAGAAATGCAACAGTATAAAGGGGGGCAACTCCCTGCAATATGAGTCTGCCCAACAATATATTATATCATCTTCAATTTTTACAATGCACAAGTTAAATCTTGGGAAACCCCAAATTTACACTTAGCCAAATATACAACATTGGCAAACTTTGTTGCCGAGTTCGTCAACACCTCCGCACGGCGCCGCACGACTAACCAAACCTTCGTTCACCCCATCGCACCGTCATGTCGTTTGCCCAACTTGGGCGCACCTCAAAGTCGCCACACACAGGCGCCTCCAACCGAAACACACCTCCATTCACAACCCAACACTTCAACTCCTCTTCGTGCACACTTGCACGATGGGCGGGCGCTCACCCGAGCCACCAAGACACCCGAGCCAAGCCATCGCACAAACACCTCCACACGATCACCTCGGGCAAGCCTTGCCCAACGCGTTCACCTCTTCACCAAGAGTTCTTCACCAAGTGCATACTACCAAGGGAGCGCATGAGCTATGCGCTCATCCCCCTCAAATCTGCGCACAAGTACCTTACTCCAAGAGAGGAGTGCGTATGAGTGATGTTCGAATGTCTGATGAATGAGTCCAATGCTCATCTAATATATAGTCATTGCAATGGGGTGGTGGCTCACCCAGTCGACCACCAAATCTACGTCTACACACCCCTCCGAACGCCCACCTATGTGTCAGCCTTGCCCTCCATGGCAAGTCGGCCAACCCACATCGTAAACTCCCAAACATGGGTATAAACTCTCCCATCGCAATGCATATGTTCGTCGCATGTATCGTCGCACAAGTGGTCGCACTGCAGCTCGCAATTGTCTATCCACGGTCTCACTTCCGCCCGTCGTTCGGTCATACACGACCGCCCGTCGTGTGCGCGTGGCCGGTCGCCCGGCGCCCAACCGCACTACACAACCGAAGGCTTTACATCCTCCTACACCTGAAATCGTTGTCGTCCTCGACAACATACCATCCTGGTAACCATCCACCAAGATCATCCATGATGTCAACTCCTCCACATACATCAACCATCACTGCAACATATGTAGAACCACCGTCTCCACCATGTCTCACCTCGGCAACCATCCGTCATCAAGATAACCATACCAAGGTATGCACCTATCGGTATGTCACATATCGGAAGTCATCTCAATCCATGACCATCAACCACCATGTCACAATCTCCACACGCCGCTCTGTCGTGGAAGGCTGGCCCCTCCATCTCAAGCTACATGTCCACTGCAACATATCGTGTTGACCTCATCATGTGTCATCCCCATGTGAACTGCTACCATGATACTCCAACATAATGCTAACACATCTTTGTACACTGTTAACCCCCATGTCTGAACTAGTTGGGTAGCTAATCCAACCGTCACACTCAACCCATGAGAATGCACATCCTCATGCCACCATCAGTCGTTCCTCAAAGCATCCTGTCACTTCATGAACTCGATCAAGAATCCATCCATATAAGTAAACCATGCTGAGGTCCATGAAGTAGTCCTCATCTCGTCTGCAACATGTCATCCATGATGTTTGGTATCAATGTGCTGCATGAAATCAGCCACATCTATCCCAACATCATCCATATGTGTGCCTCCTCAATATGAAGAGACCATCTCATCAATCTCCAACTCTCGGTGTGCCACATCTATGTCCCTGAAGCTACCTCCATCACATCCACAATGTGTCATCCCTCAAGTCTACCATAGAAACAAGTATACACCTGTCTCATGTATCCATGTGCTGCCCATGATCATAGATCAATCAGCTCCCATGTGTCAAAAGTAGTTAAGTCTCGGCTCAACCCATGCCCAAGTGTTGCCACCAAGACATCATCATCATCGTAACTCCATTACTCCAAAGTGCCTCATATCGATCCTTTACATCAAGTCACTCTTTCAAGCCATGTCCCATGCATGTACTTGAAAGTATGCACCCCATCCTGCATCAAAGTCTCTGACCTCAGCTCCTCAATGCATCAGAACCTCCAAGTACACCGTATATGAAGTCCCCAAATGTCACAACAATCTCATGTCATCATGAGCTCCATAAGTCATCCCCAACCAACACTCTAGCAAGCATACAAGTCTCGGCCCAAAGGTATCTGCGAGATGCCTCAGCTCTCCATGTAGTAAGAATGCCCCATAGTCTGCTCAAAACTCCATCCAAGTCCATGGCCTTGTTGTACAAGACTGCACAACCTCTCCATAGGCTCATAAGTAGAACATCTCCATGTCACACCAGCAAATCCACCTGCACAACATCCCTGCTTTGGAACTCCTCATTGGATGCCCATAAGTGACATCTCTACAAGTGCTCCCGCACAATGTCCCTGCATAAGACGGCCATGCTCCATGTCTCCAACCTAATGTCCATGACTAAGTTGCCATGTAGCCTAACCAAGTAGACCCATCACAACAATCGGTCATCCCCATCCAAGCTGCAATCTTCGGTCTAGTGAACTCGGTCACCCAACCATATCATCATCATATGAGTCTCTCCATCATAGCTCCTCCACCAAAGTGTCCACCAAGACTTACTCTTGGTCTCGGCCATGAGAAGTCCACCCAAGAAACTCAAGTGCGTGCCCTCCAATCTGTCCATGAGTCATGCCGGGCACTTAGCCATGTGGCTAAAGCATGACCCAATCCTCCACAACGATCATCAAGTTCCACCCTTGTCACGGGCCTTTGTACCTTCTACCATAAGGTCACAAACAACCCCAACAAGTCCCGCAACAGTCAACAATCCTTGCTTCTCCATACAAGGTCTCATCATAAACATCCATGGTAAGATGCTCCCTAGCATCGACAAACTGACTTTGCCCTTCCCTGCATATGGTCCATCTACTAGATGCTCAAATGAAACAAAAGTATCAATAGTACTTCCTTCATCATCATCATGAGGTTCCTCCATGAGAGTACCCTCATCCATACATGTCTGCAAACTGCACGATCCTGGTCCAACTTGATCAATCTCAAGCTCATCCTCCATCATGATCATGTTTGCAACATCATCGGTCATCAAGACTTCCTCTTCCTTGTCAGTACAATCTGCAACTTCATCTTGCTCCATTGTCCATCCAAGTTGAAGAAGTTCATCTTCAACATTCTTTTCCAAGACTTCAAGTTCCTTTCGAATCTGGGGATTCTCCTCTTTCATCCGCTTCAACCTGTATAAGGTAAGCAAGAGCTTCCCTTCGCATTCTTCCAGACCTGCCATGCCTTGTCGCACGTATTCCCCAGTTTGTACTTCGTTTGGTCCACAGACACCCAAACCGTGTATACCTGCCCACACGCAGTCCCACTTGCCAACCTGACAAGTGCCCAAATCATATGACCAGCACGTAGTACCACCTACCCAACTCTATGACACCCGGTTCCAACCTTCACCAACTTCACCAAGTTCCCTGCAACCATGAACCGACCCTTATTCCACTTGTATGTGAAACTAGCTTCCTTCACCTGCAAGTACTTGCTTCCATTGTCACTTCTTCACGAGAAACCCTGCTCAACCTGGTCATCAGCCTGCTTTGATACCAACTGTCATGCCCCCAAGCCTACGGTGGTCTTTCAACCATGCCGGCGAGGTTCGACACTACCAACCGTTTTCTTTTCACCAATACTTATGATTGTAGACTACGCCTTAACCATCCATAAGTTTATTTTTTGTTACCAAGTATTATTAATGTGCCTTTATACAAATGAACACCCATACACATTCATTATCAACAGCATTATACAAGAGAAATGCACAACAGTATAAAGGGAGGGGAAACTTCATACAATATGAGTCTGCCCAATATCAATATATTATACAATCTTTCGTTTTTACAATGCACAAGTTAAATCTTGGCAAACCCCAAATTTACACTTAGCCAATTTTTCGCAACTTCGGCAAACTCGGTTGCCCAGCTCGTTGGCACCTCCGCACGGTCGCCGCACTACTCACCAACCCTTCGTTCACCTCGTCGCACGATCGTGTTGTTTTCCCAACTCGGGCGCACCTCCAAGTCGCCACACACGGGTGCCTCCAACCGAGACACACCTCCGTTCACAATCTCAACACTTCACCGTTTCGTCGTGTACAACGCGCCCTCGCCCGGCCGCCCGTCCACACGTCCACCCATTCACCCGTTCAACTTCGCCCGGGTCGCCACATGACTTCACCCGGGTCGCCACACGACTTCACTCAGTTCACCCGAACGACCTCACCTGGGCCATCGCACGACCTCGCCCGGGTTGCTCAAACGACCTCACCTGAGTCCTGCCTGAACGACCTCCCGAATGACTTGCCTGAACGACCTGCCCAAACGACCTGCCTGAATGACTGTTTGAATGACCTGCCTGAACGACCTGCCCGAACGATTGTCTGAACAACCTGCCTGAACGACTTTTCTGAACGACTTTCTTGAACGACTTTCCCGAACGACTGTCCGAATGAGTTTTCTGAATGACTGTCCGAATGAGTGTCCGAATGACTTTCCCGAACAACTGTCTAAACGAGTTTCCCGAACGACTGTTTGAACGAGTTTCCTGAACGACTGTCCGAACGATTTTCCTGGACGACTATCCGAACGACTTTTCTAAACAGGTTCACACCCGTGTGCTACCCGTCATGCGGGCTCATCCACGCACTTTAGAAATCCTTGTTCAAACTTGTTGATCGAATGATTGATGGTTGTTTGCCTCCAAACGCCCTCCAATATATACGAGTGGGTGGTGGGTTGTGTCACCCGGGCGACCCACACCAAATGCCCAACCAACTCATTCATAATGTGTTGTCTCGCACGGAGGATGGTCGGCCCGCCCAACTCATGGGACCGCCCCCTCAACTCGCCCAACACCTTATAAACTCGCCCAAGGTTCATTTCATTTCATGTTTCACACACACTTCGCATGGTGGAGTCACCCTGCCCGTCGCACGAACCGGAGGTCCTGACACCTAGTCTCTAAATAAAGGGTTGAGGAGGGATAAACACCACTTAGGAATTTCCTTTTTACCGATGCAAAACATCTCAACGATTTGAGTTAATGGACAAATTTATGAATTGGATAATACAATGATGATTTTCTTGATTGCCACATCCAATGAACTCTGCTAATGGATCTAAACTCTTTGAAATGTAATGTTTGACATTTATTTCATGATATTTACTTTATGCAATTAGAATAGGTTTCTGTCCTTGTATTTTATTTCTTGCAATAGGTTAAGGTTTCTATTTCGAGCATTCCATTTTCTGCAATTAGTTTAGGATTTGGTTTCATTACATGCACTCCATTACATCATAAAAAAAAGGAAGGACACATTATATGTTGTTGTTGGGTAGTGGAGGCCTTGCGTAATGGTTTTGGGGCTTAAATACCATAAGTTAGAGTAATTGATTTGGAATTTATCCAGGACAAAGAATTAAAGGTATTACAGACTCATGTGCATGGATGTGCCTATGTTACCTTATGCACCGGATTGATAAGATTGTGAAATACATAGACATTGAAGCAGTTAGGGAAAGCACAACAGGAAAACATGTAATACAACAAGTTTAATAAGGAGTTCACCCAATGCTCCTGGGCTATGTCTCCTGGTCCAGCCTTCAGTGGTGGCCTCTCTATTATGTTTCCAAAGCAAAGTTTTTACAACAGTGAGCTCAATTTGAGTCTCACTCAACATATATGAATCAATAGGACTGGAGTACACAGACTCTCCTTACTAAAACTTGACCTCTACTAGTCATAGTAGTATGAGCCCAATCTGAGACTCATACAAGACAGGCATATACAGAGGAGTTCGCTTGAATCTCTCAAGCCTTATCTGGAGTACACAAACTCTCTGTCTCTCTCTGGCCCTGTCTCGATGCTACCTTTGCTCTGTAGGTTAGCTCGACTTACTTTTTCTGTTCTCTGCTCTTAGCTTTCTTACTCACTTTTCTCACTACTTTCTAGCTGCTTGCTTTGTCTCTATCAGTTTTTGGCTTTAAGCCAATCTACTTTCTGACTGTTCATTTTTTATTCCCGACGTTTTGGTTCTTCTGCCTCTGTCTGTTTGAATTCCCCTATTCTATGTCATCATCACTGTGTAACACTTCACAGGGAGGTGTCCACCTGTTCCATAACGAACTGCATGTCAATTCTCTTGGAAATGTTTGAACAACTATTATTTCCGTTTAACTCCTAGATTTCCCACAAACATGATTCCCCTGCTAACTCATCGTTCATGCCAGACTTCAAACTTTATACAACTTGGCCTATTTACCCCGTTGAATCTGGTCATCTGTTGAATCTGATCTAGAGCCTCTAGATCCTACGGTCTCTGTCCATATCGGGCGGGTAAGTTGCATGACGTTTACCTGTCTGATGTGAGTGGTTTTCTCTCTCTTATGTCAGACGCATGGCACCCAGTGTGTGGCATCGGGTGGGACTCAGTTGAAACTGCTTGCCACTCGAGGCCCTTCCAATATCCTGTCGGTTTTCATGTGGGACCCGTCTTTAACGGACTCGGTGAATTCTGTACGATTTTTTTGACTTTTCGGTCCCGGTCACTCAGGGCTTTTCCTTCACCGAGGGGTTTGCCTGACGATATGCGATTAGCAATCGCATATCAAAAACCTCCCCCATTTCTCCGTAAGACCTCTCGTTTTGTTGTTTCGTTGTAGCGCGAATTACCATGGGCCAATGATCTGCGCGCTTGACCGAGGGTCCTCATTTCTTTGTGTTGCTCACAAATTACAATTGTTCTGAGGGTATTCCTCATAAGCTTGACCTTTGTAAGTCTTTGAAACTTTGGCATGAATTTTACAGAGTTATGAAAACTTAGAGAGTGTTTTAGGATCCAATTCGGATTAGTAATGATATTGTAAAAAGTTCCGCAAAGTGTGCAGAGTGCGAAATGTAATAGGTCGAGTCAAAGGGTTGTCCATCCAAAAACAATATAAAATAATAGAAAGTGAGTCGGCCTGCCCATGGTGTTACCGGGAATAGTGTCCACTCGGATGCTGCTATTCCCACTAAGATGGGTGGCTATCTTAAAAACAAAAAAGTGAAGTCTACTATTGTTTTCTTTTATGAAAATAGACAAGAGGAGAACGAAGAAAACCAGCCTTAGTATTGCGCTTGATTTCCTCTCCTTCTTGATAGAGCTTCACCGCTTCTCCTTTGTCTACCCAGCTTCAAAAGGAACCTGTCAAATCACAACAATATACTACTATCGAAGAAACAAGGATCTATATTCATAAATAACATAGGACCAAATGTGTGTTAACCATATAAATGCATATATAAACAAGTACACAAGAATATGGAAGAAAACAAGAATAGCTTTATTAAGATGGAAAGTAGCAAGAGGATTACAACCATATGTTCTGACCCAGCATCATCCTCCATCTAGGAAGCCCTTCTTCACCTCAAGTAAAGCTTAGATCACCCAACACTATGAATGTACACCAGAAAACCAACAACACTTCTCTATAAGATACAAACTTCTAGCCTCTGGATCTCTGTGATGAGGGATCCATATATAGATGATTACAGAGAGGTGAGTCATCTTCTGGGATCTTGATTAGTGTCCTCTCTCTGATAGTTCCTCCTTCCACTTGGAGAATGATGGTCTCTTACTCATCCCTGGTTGAAAACAGAGAGGCAAGTGTCAGAGGGGAAGCTTATAGAAGATTCCATGATCTTCCACCTCGCATTTTGTCCCTGCCATTTGTCCATTCCCGACCATCGCACCCTACAGAGGAGCAATTCAGTATGCATCACACCTTGTACACTGGGAAGGTTGATTATGCATCGGCACCCTCTGCACTGAGCTTCAGTATGTTCTAGTTTTTTGACCATTTTTGAGCAGTTTTTCAGTGGAACTCTGGGAGATGATTGTAATCACTGACCTTGTTCCTTTAGGAAGTGAAGCAACACTTTTAGGGACTTAGGAGCCCTTGTTTGGAATTTTATGATTGGGGTTGAATGCCCAAAAATGTTCTATAACAGTTGCCCCCTAAAGCATGAGGTCGTTAATCTTTCTGATGTCGGGTGAAATGCTTTACTATGAGGATCTGAAGTTTTTCCAAGTTGGGAGGCGACCTGTAATAAGATACAATACAATACATTATTTTGACAACGTTTTTTTTATGATTTGGCTGAGGTGGGAATTCCCATGCTCAAATTTATAAATTCATTGTCATGTACATAGGACAGACAACCGTCTGTGTGACAGACTGATGATATGGACACGTCATGCTTTGATTTGGATGATTATCTGTTCGGAAATGATGTACACTTGATGTTTTTATATTCCTGAATATATCGCAGCCCGGATGGATGAAACTAGATCCGGGGTCTTCAAAACGCGTTCAATATTCACTCGGAGTACAAGTCGATCCATGTGAAAAATGTTCTGGAGTCGAACATGGAAAGACATCGCCTGATTACCAGCCAATGATGTAAGCTTTTCATATGTGTGAGAGGAACAATAATGATAATGGCCCTCAAGGTACTACAGTAAAGTTCACGTGGTGTGAAAATGGGACTTGATGTCAAACACCACGCAAAATCTTTCGGTCGAAGGTCATTGATGTAAACCTGTCGCAGGAAGTGAGGAACTTTCGATTGAGGCATTAAAGCTTCAAAGTACTGAAAGGTTGTTCCTAAGTCAAATTCTTGGATAA